>CAWUFW010009437.1:600000-784800 GCA_963921515.1 Calotriton arnoldi | reverse complement strand
ACATGTATTGCTGTTCTTCTTCGTAATTCCTCTGTTCCTTCTTTCTGCACTTCTTTTGTTTCTTTCTGCACATCTCTTGCTTCTTTCTGCACCCCTTGTGCCTCTCTCTGCACCCTCTTCCCTCTTTTTGCACACCTCTTGCCTCTTTCTGCACCTCTGTCCCTTCTTTCTGCAACCCTTGTGCCTCTTTCTGCACCCTCTTCCCTCTTTCTGCTCCCCTCTTGTCTCTTTCTGCACCTCTGTTGCTTCTTTCTGCACTTCTTTTGTTTATTTCTGCACCTTTCTTTCTTCTTTCTTCACCCCTTGTGCCTTTTTCTGCAACCTCTTCCCTCTTTCTGCATCCTCTTCCCTCTTTCTGCACTCTTCTTGCCTCTTTCTGCACCTCTGTTCCTTCTTTCTGCACTTCTTTTGTTTCTTTCTGCACCTCTCTTGCTTCTTTCTGCACCCCTCTTGCTT
Source organism: Calotriton arnoldi (assembly GCA_963921515.1). NCBI lineage: Eukaryota > Metazoa > Chordata > Amphibia > Caudata > Salamandridae > Calotriton > Calotriton arnoldi. The sequence goes on along the minus strand of CAWUFW010009437.1, from coordinate 784,344 downwards.
CTTTCTGCACCTCTGTTCCTTCTTTCTGCACTTCTTTTGTTTCTTTCTGTACCTCTCTTGTTTCTTTCTGTATCCCTCTTGCCTCTTTCTCCACCCCACTACCCCATTTCTGCATCTCTGTTGCTTCTTTATGCACTTCTCTTGCTTCTTTCTGCACCTCTCTTGCTTCTTTCTGTATCCCTCTTGCCTCTTTCTCCACCCCACTACCCCATTTCTGCATCTCTGTTGCTTCTTTATGCACTTCTCTTGCTTCTTTCTGCACCCTCTTGCTTCTTTCTGCACCTCTGTTCCTTCTTTCTGCACTTCTTTGTTTCTTTCTGCACCTCTCTTGTTTCTTTCTATATCCCTCTTGCCTCTTTCTCCACCCCACTACCCCTTTCTGCATCTCTGTTGCTTCTTTATGCACTTCTCTTGCTTCTTTCTGCACCTCTCTTGCTTCTTTCTGCACCCCTCGTGCCTCTTTCTGCACTCCTTTTGCCTCTTTGTGTACATCTGTTCCTTCTTTCTGCACTTCTTTGGTTTCTTTCAGCACCTTTCGCTCCTTTCTGTACCCCTCTTGTCTTTTTCTCCACCCCTCTTTCCTCTTTCTGCCCCCCTCTTGCCTCTTTCTGCACCACTGTTCCTTCTTTCTGCACTTCTTTTGTTTCTTTCTGCAGCTCTCTTGCTTCTTTCTGCACTTCTCTTGCTTATTTCTGCACTTCTCTTGTCTCTTTCTTCACCCTCTTACTCCTTTTGGCAACTCTGTTGCTTGTTTCTGCACTTCTCTTGATTCTTTCTCCACCCCTCTTCCCTCTTTCTTCACCCCTGTTGCCTCTTTCTGCACCTCTGTTGCTTCTCTCTGCACTTCTCTTGCCTCTTTCTACGCCCCTCTTGCCTCTTTCTGAACAACTGTTGCTTCTTTCTGCACTTCTCTTGCTTATTTCTGCACTTCTCTTGCTTCTTTCTGCACTTCTCTTGCCTCTTTCTCCACCCTCTTCCCCCTTTCTGCATCTCTGTTGCTTGTTTCTGCACTTCTCTTGGCTCTTTCTGCACTTATTTTGTTTCTTTCTGCACCTCTCTTGCTTCTTTATGTACCCCCTTGCCTCTTTCTCCACCCCTCATCTCTCTTTCTGCACCCATGTTGCCTCTTTCTGCATCTCTGTTCCTTCTTTCTGCACTTCTTTTGTTTCTTTCTACAGCTCTCTTGCTTCTTTCTATACCCCTTGCCTCTTTCTCCTCCCCTTTTCCCTCTTTCTGCACCCCTGTTCCCTCTTTCTGCACCTCTGTTCCTTCTTTCTGCACTTCTTTTGTTTCTTTCTGCACATCTCTTGCTTCTTTCTGCACCCCTTGTGCCTCTCTCTGCACCCCTCTTCCCTCTTTTTGCACACCTCTTGCCTCTTTCTACACCTCTGTCCCTTCTTTCTGCAACCCTTGTGCCTCTTTCTGCACCCCTCTTCCCTCTTTCTGCTCCCCTCTTGTCTCTTTCTGCACCTCTGTTGCTTCTTTCTGCACTTCTTTTGTTTATTTCTGCACCTTTCTTTCTTCTTTCTTCACCCCTTGTGCCTTGTTCTGCATCCTCTTCCCTCTTTCTGCATCCTCTTCCCTCTTTCTGCATTCTTGTTGCCTCTTTCTGCACCTCTGTTCCTTCTTTCTGCACTTCTTTTGTTTCTTTCTGTACCTCTCTTGTTTCTTTCTGTATCCCTCTTGCCTCTTTCTCCACCCCACTACCCCATTTCTGCATCTCTGTTGCTTCTTTATGCACTTCTCTTGCTTCTTTCTGCACCTCTCTTGCTTCTTTCTACACCCCTCGTGCCTCTTTCTGCACTCCTCTTGCCTCTTTGTGCACCTCTGTTCCTTCTTTCTGCACTTCTTTTGTTTCTTTCAGCACCTTTTGCTTCTTTCTGTATCCCTTTTGCCTCTTTCTGCACCCCTCTTGCCTCTTGCCGTACCTCTGTGCCTTCTTTCTGCACTTCTTTTGTTTCTTTCTGCAGCTCTCTTGCTTCTTTCTGCACTTCTCTTGCTTCTTTCTGTACTTCTCTTGCCTCTTTCTCAACCCCTCTTCCCCCTTTCTGCATCTCTGTTGCTTCTTTCTGCACTTCTCTTGTCTCTTTCTCCACCCCTCTTACCCCTTTCTGCATCTCTGTTGCTTGTTTCTGCACTTATCTTGATTCTTTCTCCACCCCTCTTCCTTCTTTCTTCACCCCTGTTGCCTCTTTCTGCACCTCTGTTGCTTCTTTCTACACCGCTCTTGCCTCTTTCTACACCGCTCTTGCCTCTTTCTGCACTTCTGTTGCTTCTTTCTGCACTTCTCTTCCTTCTTTCTGCACTTCTTTTGTTTCTTTCTGCACCTCTCTTGCTTCTTTCTGCATCCCTCTTGCTTCTTTCTGCACCCCTCATGCCTATTTCACACCCCTCTTCCCTCTTTCTGCACCCCTCTTGCGTGTTTCTGCACCTCTGTTCCTTCTTTCTGCACTTCTTTTGTTTCTTTCTGCACCTCTCTGCTTTCTTTCTGTATCTCTCTTGCCTCTTTCTCCACCCCACTTCCCCATTTCTGCATCTCTGTTGCTTCTTTATGCACTTCTCTTGTCTCTTTCTCCACCCCTGTTCCCTCTTTCTGCACCTCTGTTGCTTCTTTCTGCATCTCTCTTGCTTCTTTCTGCACTTATTTTGTTTCTTTCTGCACGTCTCTTGCTTCTTTCGGCACCCCTCTTCCCTTTTTCTGCAACCCCCTTCCCTCTTTCTGCACCCCTCTTGCCTCTTTCTGCACCTCTGTTCCTTCTTTTTGCACTTCTTTTGTATCTTTCTGCACCTCTCTTGCTTCTTTCTGGACCCCCTTGCCTGCTTCTGCGCTCCTCTTTCTGCACCCCTCTTGCCTCTTTCTGCACTTCTCTCCCTGCACCTCTGTTCGTCCTTTCTGCACTTCTTTTGTTATTTTCTGCACCTCTCGCTCCTTTCTGCACCAACTTGCTTCTTTCTGCACCCTCTTCCCTCTTTCTGCACCCTCTTGCCTCTTTCTGCACCTCGGTTCCTTCTTTCTGCTCTTCTTTTGTTTCTTTCTGCACCTCTCTTGCTTCTTTCTGCACCCCTCTCGCCACTTTCTGCACCCCTGTTCCCACTTTTTGCATCTCTGTTGCTTCTTTATGCACTTCTCTTGCCTCTTTTTCCACTCCTCAACCCTCTTTCTGCACCTCTGTTGCTTTTTTCTGCACTTCTCTTGCTTCTTTCTGCACCTTTGTCCCTTCTTTCTGCAACCCTTGTGCCTCTTTCTGCACCCATCTTCCCTCTTTCTGCTCCCTTCTTGCCTCTTTCTGCACCTCTGTTCCTTCTTTCTGCACTTCTATTGTTTCTTTCTGCAACTCTTGCTTTTTTCTGTATCCCTCTTGCCTCTTTCTCCTCCCCACTTCCCCCTTTCTGCATCTTTGTTGCTTCTTTATGCACTTCTCTTGCTTCTTTCTGCACCTCTATTGCTTCTTTCTGCACCCCTCGTGCCTCTTTCTGCACCCCTCTTCCCTCTTTCTGCATTCCTCTTGCCTCTTTCTGCACCTCTGTTGCTTCTTTCTGCACCTCTTTTGTTTGTTTCTGCACCTCTCTTGCTTCTTTCTGCACCCCTTGCCTCTTTCTACACCCTCCTCCCCCTTTCTGCATCTCTGTTGCTTTTTGTATACTTCTTTGCCTCTTTCTGCACCTCTGTCCCTTCTTTCTCCAACCCTTGTGCCTCTTTCTGCACCCCTTTTCCCTATTTCTGCTCCCCTCTTGTCTCTTTCTGCACCGCTGTTGCTTCTTTCTGCACTTCTTTTGTTTCTTTCTGCACCTTTATTGCTTCTTTCTGCACCCCTCGTTTCTCTTTCTGCACCCTCTTCCTTCTTTTTGCACACCTTTTGCCTTTTTCTGCACCTCTGTTCCTTCTTTGTGCACTTCTTTTGTTTCTTTCTGTACCTTTATTGCTTCTTTCTGTACCCCTCGTTTCTCTTTCTGCACCCTCTTCCCTTTTTCTGCACCCCTCTGGCCTCTTTCTGCACCTCTGTTCCTTCTTTCTGCACTTCTTTTGTTTCTTTCTGCACCTCTCTTGTTTCTTGCTGCATCCCTCTTGCCTCTTTCTCCACCCCACTACCCTCTTTCTGCATCTCTGTTGCTTCTTTCTGCACCTCTCTTGCTTCTTTCTGCACCCCTCGCGCTTCTTTCTGCATTCCTCTTCCCTCTTTCTGCACTCCTCTTGCCTCTTTGTGCACCTCTGTTCCTTCTTTCTGCACTTCTTTAGTTTCTTTCAGCACCTTTCGCTTCTTTCTGTACCCCTTTTGCCTCTTTCTGCCCCCCTCTTGCCTCTTTCTGCACCTCTGTTCCTTCTTTCTGCACTTCTCTTGTCTCTTTCTCCACCCCTCTTACCCCTTTCTGCATCTCTGTTGCTTCTTTCTGCACTTCTCTTGCCTCTTGCTACACCCCTCTTGCCTCTTTCTGCACCACTGTTGCTTCTTTCTACACTTCTATTGCTTCTTTCTGCACTTCTCTTGCCTCTTTCTCCACCCCTCTTCCCCCTTTCTTAATCTCTGTTGCTTCTTTCTGTGCTTCTCTTGTCTCTTTCTCCACCCTCTTACCCCTTTCTGCATCTCTGTTGCTTGTTTCTGCACATCTCTTGATTCTTTCTCCACCCTTCTTCCCTCTTTCTTCACTCCTGTTGCCTCTTTCTGCACCTCTGTTGCTTCTTTCTGCACTTTTCTTGCCTCTTTCTACACCCCTCTTGTCTCTTTCTGCAGTATTGTTGCTTCTTTCTGCACTTCTCTTGCTTCTTTCTGCACTTCTCTTGCCTCTTGCCTCTTTCTCCACCCCTCTTCCCCCTTTCTTAATCTCTGTTGCTTCTTTCTCTGCTTCTCTTGTCTCTTTCTCCACCCCTATTACCCCTTTCTGCATCTCTGTTGCTTGTTTCTGCACTTCTCTTGTCTCTTTCTGCACTTATTTTATTTCCTTCTGTACCCCCTTGCTCTCTTTCTCCACACCTCGTCTCTCTTTCTGCACCCATGTTGCCTCTTTCTGCACCTCTGTTCCTTCTTTCTGCACTTCTATTGTTTCTTTCTACAGCTCTCTTGCTTCTTTCTGCACCCCCTTGCCTCTTTCTCCAACCCTTTTCCCTATTTCTGCACCCCTGTTGCCTCTTTCTACACCTCTGTTCCTTCTTTCTGCACTTCTTTTGTTTCTTTCTGCACATCTCTTGCTTCTTTCTGCACCCCTCGGGCCTCTTTCTGCACCCCTCTTCCCTCTTTTGCACCCCTCTTGCCTCTTTCTGCCCCTCTGTTGCTTCTTTCTGCACTCCTCTTGCCTCTTTCTGCACCTGTGTTCCTTCTTTCTGCACTTCTTTTGTTTCTTTCTGTACCTCTCTTGTTTCTTTCTATATCCCTCTTGCCTCTTTCTCCACCCCACTACCTCCTTTCTGCATCTCTGTTGCTTCTTTATGCACTTCTCTTGCTTCTTTCTGCACCTCTCTTGCTTCTTTCTGCACCCCTCGTGCCTCTTTCTGCACTCCTCTTGCCTCTTTGTGTACATCTGTTCCTTCTTTCTGCACTTCTTTGGTTTCTTTCAGCACCTTTCGCTTCTTTCTGTACCTCTTGTCTTTTTCTCCACCTCTTTCCTCTTTCTGCCCCCTCTTGCCTCTTTCTGCACCACTGTTCCTTCTTTCTGCACTTCTTTTGTTTCTTTCTGCAGCTCTCTTGCTTCTTTCTGCACTTCTCTTGCTTATTTCTGCACTTCTCTTGCCTCTTTCTCAACCCCTCAACCCCTCTTCCCCTTTCTGCATCTCTGTTGCTTCTTTCTGCACTTCTCTTGTCTCTTTCTCCACCCCTCTTACCCCTTTTGGCATCTCTGTTGCTTGTTTCTGCACTTCTCTTGATTCTTTCTCCACCCCTCTTCCCTCTTTCTTCACCCCTGTTGCCTCTTTCTGCACCTCTGTTGCTTCTTTCTGCACTTCTCTTGCCTCTTTCTATGCCCCTCTTGCCTCTTTCTGCACCACTGTTGCTTCTTTCTGCACTTCTCTTGCTTATTTCTGCACTTCTCTTGCTTCTTTCTGCACTTCTCTTGCCTCTTTCTCCACCCCTCTTCCCCTTTCTGCATCTCTGTTGCTTGTTTCTGCACTTCTCTTGGCTCTTTCTGCACTTATTTTGTTTCTTTCTGCACCCTCTTGCTTCTTTATGTACCCCTTGCCTCTTTCTCCACCCCTCATCTCTCTTTCTGCACCCATGTTGCCTCTTTCTGCATCTGTGTTCTTTCTTTCTGCACTTCTTTTGTTTCTTTCTACAGCTCTCTTGCTTTTTCTATACCTCTTGCCTCTTTATCCTCCCCTTTTCCCTCTTTCTGCACCCCTGTTCCCTCTTTCTGCACCTCTGTTCCTTCTTTCTGCACTTCTTTTGTTTCTTTCTGCACATATCTTGCTTCTTTCTGCACCCCTTGTGCCTATTTCTGCACTCCTCTTCCCTCTTTTTGCACCCCTCTTGCCTCTTTCTGTACCTCTGTTGCTTCTTTCTGCACTCCTCTTGCTTCTTTCTGCACCTCTCTTGCTTCTTTCTGCACCACTTGTGCTTTTTCTGCACCACTCTTACCTCTTTTTGCACCGCTCTTGCCTCTTTCTGTCTGCACCTCTGTTCCTTCTTTCTGCACTTCTTTTGTTTCTTTCTGCACCTCTCTTGCTTCTTTCTGCACCCCTCTTGCCACTTTCTCCAACCCTGTTCCCCCTTTTGCATCTCTGTTGCTTCTTTCTGCACTTCTCTTGCCTCTTTCTCCACCCCTCATCCCTCTTTCTGCACGTCTGTTGCTTCTTTCTGCACCTCTGTCCCTTCTTTCTGCAACCCTTGTGCCTCTTTCCACACCCCTCTTCCCTCTCTCTGCCCCCCTCTTGCCTCTTTCTGCACCTCTGTTCCTTCTTTCTGCATTTCTTTTGTTTCTTTCTGCAGCTCTCTTGCTTCTTTCTGCACCTCTCTTGCTTCTTTCTGCACTTCTCTTGCCTCTTTCTCAACCCCTCTTCCCCCTTTCTGCATCTCTGTTGCTTCTTTCTGCACTTCTCTTGTCTCTTTCTCCACCCCTCTTACCCCTTTCTGCATCTCTGTTGCTTGTTTCTGCACTTCTCTTGATTCTTTCTCCACCCCTCTTCCCTCTTTCTTCACCCCTGTTGCCTCTTTCTGCACCTCTGTTGCTTCTTTCTGCACTTCTCTTGCCTCTTTTGTTGCCCCTCTTGCCTTTTTCTGCACCACTGTTGCTTCTTTCTGCACTTCCATTGCTTATTTCTGCACTTCTCTTGCTTCTTTCTGTACTTCTCTTGCCTCTTTCTCCACCCCTCTTCCCCCTTTCTTAATCTCTGTTGCTTCTTTCTGTGCTTCTCTTGTCTCTTTCTCCATCCCTCTTACCCCTTTCTGCATCTCTGTTGCTTGTTTCTGCACTTCTCTTGTCTCTTTCTGCACTTATTTTGTTTCTTTCTGCACCTCTCTTGCTTCTTTCTGCACCCCCTTGCCTCTTTCTCCACCCCTCATCTCTCTTTCTGCACCCATGTTGTCTCTTTCTGCATCTCTGTTCCTTCTTTCTGCACTTCTTTTGTTTCTTTCTACAGCTCTCTTGCTTCTTTCTACACCCCCTTGCCTCTTTCTCCACCCCTTTTCCCTCTTTCTGCACCCCTGTTGCCTCTTTCTGCACCTCTGTTCCTTCTTTCTGCACTTCTTTTGTTTCTTTCTGCACATCTCTTGCTTCTTTCTGCACCCCTTGTGCCTCTCTCTGCACCCCTCTTCCCTCTTTTTGCACACCTCTTGCCTCTTTCTGCACCTCTGTTGCTTCTTTCTGCACTCCTCTTGCTTCTTTCTGCACCACTTGTGCTTTCTCTGCACCCCTCTTACCTCTTTTTGCACCCCTCTTGCCTCTTTCTGTACCTCTGTTCCTTCTTTCTGCACTTCTTTTGTTTCTTTCTGCACCTCTCTTGCTTCTTTCTGCACCCCTCTTGTCACTTTCTCCAACCCTGTTCCCCCTTTTGCATCTCTGTTGCTTCTTTCTGCACTTCTCTTGCCTCTTTCTCCATCCCTCATCCCTCTTTCTGCACGTCTGTTGCTTCTATCTGCACTTCTCTTGATTCTTTCTGCAACTCTGTCCCTTCTTTCTGCAACCCTTGTGCCTATTTCCACACCCCTCTTCCCTCTTTCTGCACCCCTCTTGCCTCTTTCTGCACCTCTGTTCCTTCTTTCTGCACCTCTTTTGCTTCTTTCTGCTTCCCTCTTGCCTCTTTCTCCACCCCTCTTCCCCCTTTCTGCATCTCTGTTGCTTCTTTTTACACTTCTCTTGTCTCGTTCTGCACCCCTCTTCCCTCTTCCTGCACCTCTGTTGCTTCTTTTTGCACTTCTCTTGCTTCTTTCTGCACCTCTGTGCCTCTTTCTGCACCCCTTTTCCTCTTTCTGCAGCTTTCTTGCCTCTCTCTGCACCTCTGTTCCTCCTTTCTGCACTTTTTAAAACTTTATTTCTGCACCTCTCTTGCTTCTTTCTAGCACCCTCTTGCCTCTTTCTCCACCCCTCTTAACCCTTTCTGCATCTCTGTTGCTTGTTTCTGCACTTCTCGTCTCTTTCTCCACCCCTGTTCCCTATTTATGCACTTCTCTTGCTTCTTTCTGCACCTTTCTTGCTTCTTTCTGCATCCCTCATGCCTCTTTCTGCACCCCTCTTCCCTCTTTCTGCACTCCTCTTGCCTCTTTGTGCACCTCTGTTCCTTCTTTCTGCACTTCTTTTGTTTCTTTCTGCAGCTCTCTTGCTTCTTTCTACACTTCTCTTGCTTCTTTCTGCACTTCTCTTGCCTCTTTCTCAACCCCTCTTCCCCCTTTCTGCATCTCTGTTGCTTCTTTCTGCACTTCTCTTGTCTCTTTCTCCACCCCTCTTACCCCTTTCTGCATCTCTGTTGCTTGTTTCTGCACTTCTCTTGATTCTTTCTCCACCCCTCTTCCCTCTTTCTTCACCCCTGTTGCCTCTTTCTGCACATCTGGTGCTTCTTTCTGCACTTCTCTTGCCTCTTTCTAGACCCCTTGTGCCTCTTTCTGCACCTCTGTTGCTTCTTTCTGCACTTCTCTTGCTTCTTTCTGCACTTCTCTTGCTTCTTTCTGTACTTCTCTTGCCTCTTTCTCCACCCATCTTCCCCCTTTCTTAATCTCTGTTGCTTCTTTCTGCGCTTCTCTTGTTTCTTTCTCCACCCCTGTTACCCCGTTCTGCATCTCTGTTGCTTCTTTCTGCACTTCTCTTGTCTCTTTCTCCACCCCTCTTACCCCTTTCTGCATCTCTGTTGCTTGTTTCTGCACTTCTCTTGATTCTTTCTCCACCCCTCTTCCCTCTTTCTTCACTACTGTTGCCTCTTTCTGCACCTCTGGTGCTTCTTTCTGTACTTCTCTTGCCTCTTTCTACACCCCTTGTTCCTCTTTCTGTACCTCTGTTGCTTCTTTCTGCACTTCTCTTGCTTCTTTCTGCACTTCTCTTGCTTCTTTCTGCACTTCTCTTGCCTCTTTCTCCACCCCTCTTCCCCCTTTCTGCATCTCTGTTGCTTGTTTCTGCACTTCTCTTTACTCTTTCTGCACTTATTTTGTTTCTTTCTGCACCTCTCTTGCATCTTTCTGGACCCCTCTTCCCTTTTTCTGCAACCCTCTTCCCTCTTTCTGCACCTCTGTTCCTTCATTCTGCACTTCTTTTGTTTCTTTCTGCACCTCTCTTGCTTCTTTCTGTACCCCTCTTGCCTCTTTCTGCACCTCTGTTCTTCCTTTCTGCACTTCTTTTGGTTTTTTCTGCACCTCTCTCTTCTTTCTGCACCCCTTTTGCCTCTTTGTGCACCCCACTTGCCTCTTTCTGCACCTCTGTTCCTTCTTTATGCACTTCTTTTGTTTCTTTCTACAGCTCTCTTGCTTCTTTCTGCACCCCCTTGCCTCTTTCTCCACCCCTTTTCCCTCTTTCTGAACCCCTGTTGCCTCTTTCTGCACCCCCGTTCCTTCTTTCTGCACTTCTTTTGTTTCTTTCTGCACATCTCTTGCTTCTTTCTGCACCCCTCGTGCCTCTTTCTGCACCCCTCTTACCTCTTTTTGCACCCCTCTTGCCTCTTTCTGCACCTCTGTTCCTTCTTTCTGCACTTCTTTTGTTTCTTTCTGCACCTCTCTTGCTTCTTTCTGCACTCCTCTTGCCACTTTCTCCAACCCTGTTCCCTTTTTGCATCTATTGCTTCTTTCTGCACTTCTCTTGCTCTCTTTCTCCACCCTCATCCCTCTTTCTGCACCTCTGTTGCTTCTTTCTGCACTTCTCTTGCTTCTTTCTGCACCTCTGTCCCTTCTTTCTGCAAGCCTTGTGCCTCTTTCCACACCCCTCTTCCCTCTTTCTGCACCCCTCTTGCCTCTTTCTGCACCTCTGTTCCTTCTTTCTGCACTTCTTTTGTTTCTTTCTGCACCTCTTTTGCTTCTTTCTGCTTCCCTCTTCCCCTTTCTGCATCTCTGTTGCTTCTTTTCACACTTCTCTTGTCTCTTTCTGCACCCCTCTTCCCTCTTTCTGCACCTCTGTTGCTTCTTTTTGCACTTCTCTTGATTCTTTCTGCACCCCTTGTGCCTCTTTCTGCACCCCTTTTCCCTCTCTGTGCACCTCTGTTCCTTCTTTCTGCACCTCTCTTGCTTCTTTCTGCACCCCTCTTGCCTCTTTCTCCACCCCTCTTAACCCTTTCTGCATCTCTGTTGCTTCTTTCTGCACTTCTCTTGTCTCTTCTCCACCCCTGTTCCCTCTTTCTGCACCTCTGTTGCTTCTTTCTGCACTTCTCTTGCCTCCTTCTCCACCCTCCTTCCCCCTTTCTGCACCTCTGTAGCTTCTTTCTGCACTTCTCTTGCTTCTTTCTGCACCCCTTGTGCCTTTTTCTGCACCCCTCTTCTCTCTTTCTGCACCTCTCTTGCCAATTTCTGCACTTCTCTTGCCTCTTTCTGCACCACTGTTGTTTTTATGCACTTATCTTGCCTCTTTCTGTACCTCTGTTGCTTCTTTCTGCACCCCTCGTGCCTCTTTCAGCACCCCTCTTCCCTCTTTCTGCACCTCTCTTGCCTCTTTCTGCACTTCTCTTGCCTCTTTCTGCACCACTATTGTTTTTTTCTGCACTTCTATTGTCTCTTTCTGCACCTCTGGTGCTTCTTTCTGCACCCCTCTTGCCTCTTTCTGTACCCCTTCCCTCTTTCTGCACATCTCTTCCCTCTTTCTGTATTTCTCTTCCCTCTTTCTGCACTTCTCTTCTCTCTTTCTGCCCCCCTCTTGCCTCTGCAAAACACACAAGATGATGGACGGAATGCTGCACATTGGCAAACATCCACCCCCAGTCACAGATCTGGGTTTAATCCATCGTTATTTTGCTTCACCACGCCACCCCAGTTCAGACATAGCCATATGCAAATCAGTCTTGACCCTGTGCCTCATGGGAACAGTCCAGACCGAACTGCCAAGCCATGTCTTCCCTGGACCGGAATCAAGCATCCTAGGACCAGTTTCAGGCTATCAGCCTTCATCAGCCAGGATAGCTTGACTCCAGTGGCGTAGTGAGCACGGGACCCACGTCTGGGCATACCCTTCCCACATAGGCGAAATGCAAAACACACAAGATGATGGACGGAATGCTGCACATTGGCAAACATCCACCCCCAGTCACAGATCTGGGTTTAATCCATCGTTATTTTGCTTCACCACGCCACCCCAGTTCAGACATAGCCATATGCAAATCAGTCTTGACCCTGTGCCTCATGGGAACAGTCCAGACCGAACTGCCAAGCCATGTCTTCCTGGACCGGAATCAAGCATCCTAGGACCGGTTTCAGGCTATCAGCCTTCATCAGCCAGGATAGCTTGACTCCAGTGGCGTAGTGAGCATGGGACCCACGTCTGGGCATACCCTTCCCACATAGGGCAAAATGCAAAACACACAAGATGATGGACGGAATGCTGCACATTGGCAAACATCCACCCCCAGTCACAGATCTGGGTTTAATCCATCGTTATTTTGCTTCACCACGCCACCCCAGTTCAGACATAGCCATATGCAAATCAGTCTTGACCCTGTGCCTCATGGGAACAGTCCAGACCGAACTGCCAAGCCATGTCTTCCCTGGACCGGAATCAAGCATCCTAGGACCGGTTTCAGGCTATCAGCCTTCATCAGCCAGGATAGCTTGACTCCAGTGGCGTAGTGAGCACGGGACCCACGTCTGGGCATACCCTTCTCACATAGGGCGAAATGCAAAACACACAAGATGATGGACGGAATGCTGCACATTGGCAAACATCCACCCCCAGTCACAGATCTGGGTTTAATCCATCGTTATTTTGCTTCACCACGCCACCCCAGTTCAGACATAGCCATATGCAAATCAGTCTTTGACCCTGTGCCTCGTGGGAACAGTCCAGACCGAACTGCCAAGCCATGTCTTCCCTGGACCGGAATCAAGCATCCTAGGACCGGTTTCAGGCTATCAGCCTTCATCAGCCAGGATAGCTGACTCCAGTGGCATAGTGAGCACGGGACCCACGTCTGGGCATACCCTTCCCACATAGGGCGAAATGCAAAACACACAAGATGATGGACGGAATGCTGCACATTGGCAAACATTCACCCCCAGTCACAGATCTGGGTTTAATCCATCGTTATTTTGCTTCACCTTGCCACCCCAGTTCAGACATAGCCATATGCAACTCAGTCTTGACCCTGTGCCTCATGGGAACAGTCCAGACCGAACTGCCAAGCCATGTCTTCCTGGACCGGAATCAAGCATCCTAGGACCGGTTTCAGGCTATCAGCCTTCATCAGCCAGGATAGCTTGACTCCAGTGGCGTAGTGAGCACGGGACCCACGTCTGGGCATACCCTTCCCACATAGGGCTGAACTGCAAACACACAAGATGATGGACGGAATGCTGCACATTGGCAAACATCCACCCCCAGTCACAGATCTGGGTTTAATCCATCGTTATTTTGCTTCACCACGCCACCCCAGTTCAGACATAGCCATATGCAAATCAGTCTTGACCCTGTGCCTCATGGGAACAGTCCAGACCGAACTGCCAAGCCATATCTTCCCTGGACCGGAATCAAGCATCCTAGGACCGGTTTCAGGCTATCAGCCTTCATCAGCCAGGATAGCTTGACTCCAGTGGCGTAGTGAGCACGGGACCCACGTCTGGGCATACCCTTCCCACATAGGGCGAAATGCAAAACACACAAGATGATGGACGGAATGCTGCACATTGGCAAACATCCACCCCCAGTCACAGATCTGGGTTTAATCCATCGTTATTTTGCTTCACCACGCCACCCCAGTTCAGACATAGCCATATGCAAATCAGTCTTGACCCTGTGCCTCATGGGAACAGTCCAGACCGAACTGCTAAGCCATGTCTTCCCTGGACCGGAATCAAGCATCCTAGGACCGGTTTCAGGCTATCAGCCTTCATCAGCCAGGATAGCTTGACTCCAGTGGCGTAGTGAGCACGGGACCCACGTCTGGGCATACCCTTCCCACATAGGGCAAAATGCAAAACACACAAGATGATGGACGGAATGCTGCACATTGGCAAACATCCACCCCCAGTCACAGATCTGGGTTTAATCCATCGTTATTTTGCTTCACCACGCCACCCCAGTTCAGACATAGCCATATGCAAATCAGTCTTGACCCTGTGCCTCATGGGAACAGTCCAGACCGAACTGCCAAGCCATGTCTTCCTGGACCGGAATCAAGCATCCTAGGACCGGTTTCAGGCTATCAGCCTTCATCAGCCAGGATAGCTTGACTCCAGTGGCGTAGTGAGCACGGGACCCACGTCTGGGCATACCCCTTCCCACATAGGGCGAAATGCAAAACACACAAGATGATGGACGGAATGCTGCACATTGGCAAACATCCACCCCAGTCACAGATCTGGGTTTAATCCATCGTTATTTTGCTTCACCACGCCACCCCAGTTCAGACATAGCCATATGCAAATCAGTCTTGACCCTGTGCCTCATGGGAACAGTCCAGACCGAACTGCCAAGCCATGTCTTCCCTGGACCGGAATCAAGCATCCTAGGACCGGTTTCAGGCTATCAGCCTTCATCAGCCAGGATAGCTTGACTCCAGTGGCGTAGTGAGCACGGGACCCACGTCTGGGCATACCCTTCCCACATAGGGCGTAACTGCAAAACACACAAGATGATGGACGGAATGCTGCACATTGGCAAACATCCACCCCCAGTCACAGATCTGGGTTTAATCCATCGTTATTTTGCTTCACCACGCCACCCCAGTTCAGACATAGCCATATGCAAATCAGTCTTGACCCTGTGCCTCATGGGAACAGTCCAGACCGAACTGCCAAGCCATGTCTTCCCTGGACCGGAATCAAGCATCCTAGGACCGGTTTCAGGCTATCAGCCTTCATCAGCCAGGATAGCTTGACTCCAGTGGCGTAGTGAGCACGGGACCCACGTCTGGGCATACCCTTCCCACATAGGGCGAAATGCAAAACACACAAGATGATGGACGGAATGCTGCACATTGGCAAACATCCACCCCAGTCACAGATCTGGGTTTAATCCATCGTTATTTTTGCTTCACCACGCCACCCCAGTTCAGACATAGCCATATGCAAATCAGTCTTGACCCTGTGCCTCATGGGAACAGTCCAGACCGAACTGCCAAGCCATGTCTTCCCTGGACCGGAATCAAGCATCCTAGGACCGGTTTCAGGCTATCAGCCTTCATCAGCCAGGATAGCTTGACTCCAGTGGCGTAGTGAGCACGGGACCCACGTCTGGGCATACCCTTCCCACATAGGGCGAAATGCAAAACACACCTTGTGCCTCTTTCTGCAACCCTTTTCCCTCTCTGTGCCCCTCTTGCCTCTGTCTGCACCTCACTTGCCTCTTTATGCACCTGTCTTGCCTCTTTCTGCACGTCTCTTACTATTTTCTGCGCCTTTCTTGTTTCTTTCTGCAACTCTCTTGTCTGTTTTATCACTTCTCTTGCTTTTTTCTGCACCTCTGTTGCTTCTTTCAGCACTTCTCTTGCCTCTTTCTGCACTTCTTTTGCCTGTTTCTGCAACTCTCTTGTCTCTTTTATCACTTCTCTTGCTTCATTCTGCACCTCTGTTGCTTCTTTCTGCACCCCTCTTGCCTCTTTCTGTACCCCTCTTGCCTCTTTCTGCACCTCTCTTGCCTCTTTGTGCACCTCTGTTGCTTCTTTCTGCACTTCTCTTGCCTCTTTCTGCACCCCTCTTGCCTCTTTCTGCACCTCTGTTGCTTCTCTCTGCCGTTCTCTTGTTTCCTTCTGCACCTCTGTTGCTTCTTTCTGCACTGCTCTTGCTTCTGTCTGCTACACTCTTACACATTTCTGCACCCCTATTGCCTCTTTCTGTACCTCTGTTGACTCTTTCTGCACCTCTCTTGCCTCTGTCTGTACCCCTGTTCCCTCTTTCTGCACCTCTTAAACCTGTTTATGTAAATCTCTTGCCTCTTTCTGCACTTTTTCTTGCCTTTTTCTGCACCTTTGTTGCTTCCTTCTACACTTCTCTTGCCTTTTTCTGCACCCCTCTTGCCTCTTTCTGCACCTCTGTTGCTTCTTTCTGCACTTCTCTTGCTTCTTTCTACACCTCTCTTGCTTCCTTCTGTACCCCTCTTGCCTCTTTCTGCACCCTTCTTCCCTCTTTGTGCACCCCTCTTGCCTCTTTCTGCAACTCTCTTGCCTCTTACTCCACCCCTGTTCCCTCTTTCTGCACCTCTGTTGCTTCTTTCTGCACTTCTCTTGCCTCTTTCTCCACCCTCCTTCCCCCTTTCTGCACCTCTGTAGCGTCTCTCTGCACTTCTCTTGCTTCTTTCTGCACCCCTCGTGCCTCTTTCTGCACCCCTAGTGCCTCTTTCTGCACCTCTCTTGTCAATTTCTGCACTTCTCTTGCCTCTTTCTGCACCACTGTTGGTTTTATGCACTTATCTTGCCTCTTTCTGCACCTCTGTTGCTTCTTTCTGCACCCCTCGTGCCTCTTTCTGCACCCCTCGTGCCTCTTTCTGCACCCCTCTTCCCTCTTTCTGCACCTCTCTTGCCTCTTTCTACACTTCTCTTGCCTCTTTCTGCACTACTATTTTTTTCCTGCACTTCTCTTGCCTCTTTCTGCACCTCTGGTGCTTCTTTCTACACCCCTCTTGCCTCTTTCTGTACCCCCTTCCCTCTTTCTGCACATCTCTTCCCTCTTTCTGTACTTCTCTTCCCTCTTTCTGCACTTCTCTTCTCTCTTTCTGCACCCCTCTTGCCTCTGTCTGCACCTCACTTGCCTCTTTCTGCACCTGTCTTGCCTCTTTCTGCACGTCTCTTCCTTTTTTCTGCACCATTCTTGTTTCTTTCTGCAACTCTCTTGTCTGTTTTATCACTTCACTTGCTTTTTTCTGCACCTCTGTTGCTTCTTTCAGCACTTCTCTTGCCTCATTCTGCACTTCTTTTGCCTGTTTCTGCAACTCTCTTGTCTCTTTCATCACTTCTCTTGCCTCTTTCTGCACCCCTCTTGCCTCTTTCTGCACCTCTGTTGCTTCTCTCTGCTCTTCTCTTGCTTCTTTCTGCACTTATATTGCTTTTTTCTGCACTCATCTGTGAGAAGTTGGCCTGGCATATGCTGTCCACTAATTATAGTGGGCACCTTGCACCAGTCCAAACAACCCCTTATTGGAGATAGGTTAAAGACAACCTTATTGAAAGCTATCCTAGTGGTAGCTATGGAGAGCAGCCTTCAGGCTAAGTCTTGAAGGAATGTAAAGCAGCTTGTTTTACCAGTCTATAATCTCTTGAGTGACCAAATGAAAGAGCACCACACCAGGTATATATTCAAAATATATGTATTTATTGCTAAACACACCCCTCTAGTCTCTTTATGAGGCTAGAGTTCGAAGTACATAAGTTAGAAGTTATTTAAATCACAGTAATAGCACAAATACACGTTTGGGCCCTAGGGGCGTACCAAACCATATACCAATAAAGTGGTATGCGAACCACGACTGAACTAGACACTAGGCCTAGAGCCTCTAGAAGTGCTTGGACCACAAGGAACCACCCAAGGTAGTGACACAGGGGACCCACGGGAGACGCGTGCAGTGTAAATACACAACCGCGATACGCCGTTGACTTCTATGGAGAAAGTCGGGATCGGGAAATTAGAGAAAAGGGACACTTAAAAGAGGACTAGGACAAAACCCTTTGAGATCTAGGAATTTGAAGAGTCTCTACCCACGGGAGCACCGGAGTACTCGTGTTACCTCACCCAGGGAAGCCGGGTGCATAGGTGCCTTTCGGGGTCGGGTTTCGTCGCCGATTCGAATGGCGATCTGCTGCAAAGTGCTGCTGGCGGCCAAGAGAAAAGTGTCCGGGTGGATCCAAGAGTGGATCGGAGTTCTGAAGAACCTGAAAGCAGAGGGGACAGAGTCTGGGTCACTAGCCAGTGACCAGGAAGGCGATGGACAGATGCCCACCGATGTCGAGTGCTTCAGGTGCATTGACGGTCGTCTTGACTCTTCAGCCACGAGGTCCAGGAGGCGTTGTCGGCAACCAGGAGCAGGATTCGGGCTGGTACACGATGTCTGTCGAGTGCTGAGGTGTCGGCGACCGGATTGGACCCAACAAGCCTTGGCAACGGCAAGTCTTGGTGAAGATGTAGATCGTCGATGGTGCAGACCAGCAAGGTCTGTGGAACTCACCCAGCGAGGGTAAGTGAGGGCAGGCCTGGAGCAACCAGGATGCTAAGTTAGAAAAGGATTGGCCTTCGTTAAGGGCTACTAGCCAACGGGCTAGCGACCGCGAAGGAGCCTCGTGGAGCTGGCTTACAGGACACTCGTGGAGTGGGGGCCAGTGATCTTCGGTGCAGGTAGTGCTGGAGGCTAGGGCTACTCGGAGCCCAAAGCACGACTTCTTGGGAGACCCAGAAGATGATGCACTTGCAAATGTGCTCGGTGTCCAGGGGTCAGGGTCTCAAGTCACCCACGATAGCCACGGGCCTCAGCTTTGCTGGGGACTCAGGGTAGCCTTGGGGAAGTCTGAGAAGCCACCTCTGGTGATGCGATGACTTCGGCGTCCGACGGGAGCTTCAGAAATGCAAACTGGACAGATGCTTCTTTGGTGCCTGCCAAGCAGGGGAGTCACTCCTTGACCCCAAGGGAGATTCTTCTGTCCTCTAATCGTGAGTAGAGCGTCGAAGGTCCAGGATTCAGTTTCAGAGTTTCATCCAGGGATAATCTAAAGTCCTAAGGACTGGGTTCCTATCTTTATACTAAAGATAGGGGTTGGACTACTCTGTGTCCCCACCTATGGGTGGGTCAGGGCAGAGGGGTGGCTACACCCTTTCCCTTTGTCCAGTTCACGCCAAAGCAGGGGCTGAAGCCCCTGATCCGGTTTGAACTGGGGTATGCACAGGGACACCAAATGTGCCCCCAGTGCAGGACTTCAAAGCACACAGATGGTGCTCCCGCCCAGCCCCAATACACATTATCCTGTCTGGGGAGGTGGTCACACCTCCCTGCAACAGGAAACCTATTGTCCAGGCCTCCCCTGCCGGAGTTTCGTCCAGCAGCAGGAGGCCAGACTCGTGTCTGTGGCAGCAGCATCCATTTTGTGATGCCAGGGCTCTGGAGAGAAGTTACCGGGTTAGTCAGAGTTAACATGTCTTTCCCTCTAGAAGGGTGGAATGCTACCCCGCCACCAGAATTGGCGGGGGGTAGTATTCCAAGATGTTTGACACCAAACACGACATGTTTAGGTGCAGCCATTCCAAAGTTAGCATTTTACCGCGAGGATATAATGCGCTTAAGAGTATATGGTCAGGCTGCACTACAAACAGCATCAGAGATGGTCTCCGAACGCTGCAGAGGGGCCCTGCTCGTGCAGGGGCACCCTCTCACATAGGAACCATGCACTCTGCCTTCAGGATTGATAAGGCCTGCCTTAGGAGTGACTTATAGGTTTATATGTGTGTATGTATTTAGTGATATAGGTAACCTATATCACAGTAAGGGGTGCATGCACCACCTTACCCAGGCTGCAGTAGCAGACCTGTGGTGTCAGTTTGGATGGCCTTCCAGGGGTGGCATAATACATGCTGCAGCCCCTGGCAGGCCTCTGAGGTACCTATGCCCTTGGTACATAGTATACCATATACTAGGGACTTATAAGGGCACTCCAGATTCCAATCAGTGATGTGCCTAAGGCACATGGAAACCTTTTACAGAGAAAGCAGATAGACTGGGGCCCTGAATAGCAGGATCCCAGTCCAACTAAGTCATAAACCAGCAGAACACCATAAAAAAAGTGGGGGCAACCATATAGTCAGATTCCACCTTCCTACATAACCCCCCCAAACGAAAGGAGATAAGGCTAACCTTGGCCAGTTGAGCCTTCATTGACTAAGTGGTCATATAAGGAAGCACCTGCACTAGCATGGTTGCCCCCTGTCTTATGGTCCACTAAGCAATCCCTCACCCTAAGGGTATGAGAGGGTCTCCACCATGGGGAATCACTACCTGTGGTGTGCTTAGGTAAAGTACAAGGCTGGTGAGGTGTCTGAGTAGGGAAGTGAGGCCCTAGGAATGTTGGCCTCAGCTTCCTCAGATCACTGGTCACCATGTATGCCTGTCTTTCCATGACTGAGTTGCACTTTGCTCTAAGGGTCAACCTTTGGCTGCCTACAGCTGGGGGTTGGGTCCCTTTGGATGGACTACTGGAGGGACAGGGCAGGTTTGGAACCTTCAGGTCCCAGGTTTGCCCTTGCCTACCAGAGTCCTTCTGGGGGAGGTCCCTACATAAAGGCATGGGGGATCCCTCAGTGTGTAGAGGAGTTTTCACCTGGCTAGGGCTACTAGACTGGGTGCCCCTAATCTGCTGATGGGGGTTCCTCTGGACAGGGGGCCCTGGGGGTCCACTGACCTCCCTGACCTCTGCAGCCCTGGGCTGGCTGAGGCAGGGTAGAGAGGGGCAGGTTACCTGCTCCAGACTGGGTACCACCTTGGAAGGGTCCTCTGCCATCAGGGGTGTGGCCAGGCCAGGCCTGACTACCTCTGGGGCAGTTCCTTCACTAGGGTAGGGTCAGTTCCTTGAGGAGGCTGACCCTTACCTACTGTCTGGAGGGAAGAAGACTTTTCTTCAACCCTTGTGCTCTCTTTTGGGGAGAGGGGCCATTCTTCCAGGCTCCATCTCTCCAAAATCTTGGGCTGGGGCTGTGGCCATCACAGCCCCACTAACCTTTACAGGGACGCCCAGCATCCTGAGATGGGTTTGGTGTTCAACTTCAGCCCAGGCTGAAATTTCCAGATCATTGCCCATCAGGCAATCTACAGGTAGGGTTGGGGACACTGCCACTCTTTTGGGCCTGTGACCCCTCCCAGCTGAGATTGACTATGGCCATGGGGTGATCTGTTCTGACACCATCAATGTTGGTCACCTGGTACTTAAACTCAGGTAAAAGCTGGTGAGGGGGACTAGTTTCCCTGCCACCATGGTGACACTAGCCCCTGTGTCCCTAAATGCCACAGCTTTCTGACCATTAATTATTGGCTCCAATCTGTACCTGCCCAATGCTATGGGACCCATGGTAAAGGTGGCAAATCCTATACCACCATCAGAGTCAGAGGAGTCTGTTGAGGGGTCCCTGTCTAAACTAGGGCCCACCTCTGTTCCTCTTGCAAAAGCACCTAACTTTTGGGTGCACTACTCCCAACTGGAGGATTACTACTGGTAGTACCAGGAGGGGTGGTAGTAGTTGTGGGAGGAACATTTTCTTTATTGCCAATCCTGGGGCAACTGGGATCAGTTTTCCAGTGCCCAGGCTTCTTACAGACATGGCAATATGGTTTCTTTTCAGGAGAGGAAGGAGTTTGGGACCCACCCCCAGAAGAGGAATTTTGGGGCCCTGTAGGGGACTTATCCTTAGATTTATCCCCACCTTTCTCTTGGGACTTAGTAGAATCTTTCTTCTGGTCACCACCCTGATTTCTAGTTTTTACTCTGGTTCTGACCCATTTGTCTGCCTTCTTTCCCAATTCTTGGGGAGAGGTCAGATCAGAGTCCACCAGATACTGGTGCAAAAGCTGGTTTTGACAATTATTAAGGATCTGCTCCCTCATAATCAAATTGTACAATCCTAAAAAGTCATGCACTTTGTTGCCATGTATCCAACCTTCCAGAGCCTTTGTAGCACAATCTACAAAATCAACCCAGTCTTGAGTCTGAGCTTTTGGGTGTCTCTGAACTTCAACCTATACTGTTCAGTGGTTAGGCCAAACCCATCTATCAGAGCACTCTTCAAGACTGTGTAATTGTCAGCATCCTCTTCTCTTACAGTGAGGAGCTTGTCTCTACCTTTGTCTGCAAAGGAGAGCCACAAGATTGCTGCCCACTGCCTCTGGGGGACCTTCTGAACTTTACAGGCCCTCTCCAGTGCAGTTATCCATTTGTGGATGTCATCCCCACTCTGGTAGGGAGGGACAATCTTGTTTAGGTTTCTATGGTCATAAGACCTGTCCCTATCTCTAGGGATATTGTTGCCACCATGGGACTCTAGTCCCAACTTTCTTCTCTCTCTAAGGAGATCTAGGGATTCCCTATCTAAAGCCAATTGCTTTTTTCTGATTTCCAGCTGAGTTTCCTCATACTGGACCAGCCTGGCTCTCCTCTCATGAGAGGATTCCCTCCTGTGAGAGGAGACAGAGCTCCCTATAGAGGTGCCAGAGTGGTTAGACTCCTGAGAAGGAGATCTAGACTTCCTGGGCACACTCTTAATCCTTCCTGGGGGACAAAGAGGGCATCATCTTGATCATCCTCATCATCTTCCACAGGAGGGATTGGGTTATCCAGGTCAGGGTCATTGTCACCCTCCTGGCCAGTCTCAGAGGGGGGCTGGGGGTATTGGTACCCCTGGCCTCCTCCTCTTCTCCTGCCCCACCCTCAGCTCCTACCCCTTCAGTCCCCAAGGGCTTACTAAGGTCATAAGCCACCAACAACTCCTTGAGGTGTTGGGTGGTGGGGCTTTGGCCTGTCCTTATTTTTCTCAAGTTGCATAAAGCTCTCAATTCCAAGAATGGGAGTGTATCATACTTGGAGGGTGGAAGCTCAATGGCTTCCTGCAAGGATTCTTTGATCCTCCCCTTAAAGACATTACTAGTGTGGTGTGGTGTATGCACTACCTACTCTAGTGTGGCCTACTAAACTCTCTTGAGTTGTAGAAAGGGTTGTGCTATCCCTTAACACACAACTCTAAGTTCAGTAGAACTTACTGTATTCTAAGCTTAAATTATATGTACCTTAGGTACCTTTAGTGGTTTTCAGTTGATCAATTCAATTGAGATTATCTGGTAAAACAATAGCAAGCTGGAATCCCACACGCTGCACACCAATGTGAGAAGTTGGCCTGGCATATGCTGTCCACTAATTATAGTGGGCACCTTGCACCAGTCCAAACAACCCCTTATTGGAGATAGGTTAAAGACAACCTTATTGAAAGCTATCCTAGTGGTAGCTATGGAGAGCAGCCTTCAGGCTAAGTCTTGAAGGAATGTAAAGCAGCTTGTTTTACCAGTCTATAATCTCTTGAGTGACCAAATGAAAGAGCACCACACCAGGTATATATTCAAAATATATGTATTTATTGCTAAACACACCCCTCTAGTCTCTTTATGAGGCTAGAGTTCAAGTACATAAGTTAGAAGTTATTTAAATCACAGTAATAGCACAAATACACGTTTGGGCCCTAGGGGCGTACCAAACCATATACCAATAAAGTGGTATGCGAACCACGACTGAACTAGACACTAGGCCTAGAGCCTCTAGAAGTGCTTGGACCACAAGGAACCACCCAAGGTAGTGACACAGGGGACCCACGGGAGACGCGTGCAGTGTAAATACACAACCGCGATACGCCGTTGACTTCTATGGAGAAAGTCGGGATCGGGAAATTAGAGAAAAGGGACACTTAAAAGAGGACTAGGACAAAACCCTTTGAGATCTAGGACTTTGAAGAGTCTCTACCCACGGGAGCACCGGAGTACTCGTGTTACCTCACCCAGGGAAGCCGGGTGCATAGGTGCCTTTCGGGGTCGGGTTTCGTCTGCCGATTCGAATGGCGATCTGCTGCAAAGTGCTGCTGGCGGCCAAGAGAAAAGTGTCCGGGTGGATCCAAGAGTGGATCGGAGTTCTGAAGAACCTGAAAGCAGAGGGGACAGAGTCTGGGTCACTAGCCAGTGACCAGGAAGGCGATGGACAGATGCCCACCGATGTCGAGTGCTTCAGGTGCATTGATGGTCGTCTTGACTCTTCAGCCACGAGGTCCAGGAGGCGTTGTCGGCGACCAGGAGCAGGATTCGGGCTGGTACACGATGTCTGTCGAGTGCTGAGGTGTCGGCGACCGGATTGGACCCAACAAGCCTTGGCAACGGCAAGTCTCGGTGAAGATGTAGATCGTCGATGGTGCAGACCAGCAAGGTCTGTGGAACTCACCCAGCGAGGGTAAGTGAGGGCAGGCCTGGAGCAACCAGGATGCCAAGTTAGAAAAGGATTGGCCTTCATTAAGGGCTACTAGCCAACGGGCTAGCGACCGCGAAGGAGCCTTGTGACGCCGCACGTGGAGATGGCTTACAGGACACTCGTGGAGTGGGGGCCAGTGATCTTCGGTGCAGGTGGTGCTGGAGGCTAGGGCTACTCGGAGCCCAAAGCACGACTTCTTGGGAGACCCAGAAGATGATGCACTTGCAAATGTGCTCGGTGTCCAGGGGTCACGGTCTCAAGTCACCCACGATAGCCACGGGCCTCAGCTTTGCTGGGGACTCAGGGTAGCCTCGGGGAAGTCTGAGAATCCACCTCTGGTGATGCGATGACTTCGGCGTCCGACGGGAGCTTCAGAAATGCGAACCGGACAGATGCTTCTTTGGTGCCTGCCAAGCAGGGGAGTCACTCCTTGACCCCAAGGGAGATTCTTCTGTCCTCTAATCGTGAGTAGAGCGTCGAAGGTCCAGGATTCAGTTTCAGAGTTTCGTCCAGGGATAATCTAAAGTCCTAAGGACTGGGTTCCTATCTTTATACTAAAGATAGGGGTTGGACTACTCTGTGGCCCCACCTATGGGTGGGTCAGGGCAGAGGGGTGGCTACACCCCTTTCCCTTTGTCCAGTTCGCGCTAAAGCAGGGGCTGGAAGCCCCTGATCCGGTTTGAACTGGGGTATGCACAGGGACACCAAATGTGCCCCCAGTGCAGGACTTCAAAGCACACAGATGGTGCTCCCGCCCAGCCCCAATACACATTATCCTGTCTGGGGAGGTGGTCACACCTCCCTGCAACAGGAAACCTATTGTCCAGGCCTCCCCTGCCGGAGTTTCGTCCAGCAGCAGGAGGCCAGACTCGTGTCTGTGGCAGCAGCATCCATTTTGTGATGCCAGGGCTCTGGAGAGAAGTTACCGGGTTAGTCAGAGTTAACATGTCTTTCCCTCTAGAAGGGTGGAATGCTACCCCCGCCGCCAGAATTGGCGGGGGGTAGTATTCCAAGATGTTTGACACCAAACACGACATGTTTAGGTGCAGCCATTCCAAAGTTAGCATTTTACCGCGAGGATATAATGCGCTTAAGAGTATATGGTCAGGCTGCACTACAAACAGCATCAGAGATGGTCTCCGAACGCTGCAGAGGGGCCCTGCTCATGCAGGGGCACCCTCTCACATAGGAACCATGCACTCTGCCTTTAGGATTGATAAGGCCTGCCTTAGGAGTGACTTATAGGTTTATATGTGTGTATGTATTTAGTGATATAGGTAACCTATATCACAGTAAGGGGTGCATGCACCACCTTACCCAGGCTGCAGTAGCAGACCTGTGGTGTCAGTTTGGATGGCCTTCCAGGGGTGGCATAATACATGCTGCAGCCCCTGGCAGGCCTCTGAGGTACCTATGCCCTTGGTACATAGTATACCATATACTAGGGACTTATAAGGGCACTCCAGATTCCAATCAGTGATGTGCCTAAGGCACATGGAAACCTTTTACAGAGAAAGCAGATAGACTGGGGCCCTGAATAGCAGGATCCCAGTCCAACTAAGTCATAAACCAGCAAAACACCATAAAAAAAGTGGGGGCAACCATATAGTCTGATTCCACCTTCCTACATCATCTTGCCTCTTTCTGCACCCGTTCCCTTTTTCTGCACCTCTCTTGCCTGTTTCTGCAACTCTCTTGCCTCTTTCTGCAGTTCTATTGTCTCCTTCTGCACCTCTGTTGCTTCTTTCTGCACTTCTCTTGCCTCTTTCTGCACCCTTCTTGCCTCCTTCTGCACCTCTGTTGGTTCTTTCTGCACCGCTCTTGCAAATTTCTGCACCCCACGTGCCTCTGTGTGCACCTCTCTTGCCTCCTTCAGCTCCTCTCTTGCCTCTTTCTGCACCTCATTTGCTTTTTTCTGCACTTCTCTTGCCCCTTTCTGCACCCCTCTTGCCTCTTTCTGCACCTCTGTTGGTTCTTTCTGCACTGCTCTTGCTTCTGTCTGCTACTCTCTTATACATTTCTGCACCCCTCTTGCCTCTTTCTGCACCTCTATTGGTTCTTTCTGCACCTCTCTTGCCTCTGTCTGCAGCCCTGTTCCCTCTTTCTGCACCTCTTTTGCCTGTTTATGTAAATCTCTTGCCTCTTTCTGCACTTTTATTGCCTTTTTCTGCACCTCTGTTGCTTCCTTCTGCACTTATCTTGCCTCTTTCTGCACACCTCTTGCCTCTTTCTGCACCTCTGTTGCTTCTTTCTGCACTTCTCTTGCTTCTTTCTACACCTCTCTTGCTTCCTTCTGTACCCCTCTTGCCTCTTTCCGCACCCTTCTTCCCTCTTTGGGCACCCCTCTTGCCTCTTTCTTCAGTTCTCTTGCCTCCTTTTGCACCTCTGTTGCTTCTTTCTGAACTTCTCTTGCCTCTTTCTGCACCCCTCTTGTCTGTTTCTGCACCTCTGTTGGTTCTTTCTGTACTGCTCTTGCTTCTTTCTGCACCTCTCTTGACAGTTGTGGTACCCCTCTTGCCTCTTTCGGCAGCCCTCTTGCCTCCTTCAGCACCTCTGTTGGTTCTTTCTGCATTGCTCTTGCTTCTTTCTGCACCCCTCTTGCCTCTTTCTTTACCTCTCTTGCCTCTTTCTGCACCTCTGTTGCTTCTTTCTGCACCCCTCTTGCCTCTTTCAGTACCCCTCTTGCCTCTTTCTGCACCTCTGTTGCTTCTTTCTGCACTTCTCTTGCTTCTTTCAGCACTTCTGTTGCTTCTTTCTGCACCCCTCTTGCCTCTTTCTGCACCCTTTTTCCCTCTTTCTGCACCTCTCTTGCCTCTTTTTGCACCCCTGGTTCCTTTTTCTGCACCTCTCGTGTCTGTTTCTGCAACTCTCTTGCCTCTTTCTGCAGTT
Organism: Calotriton arnoldi; assembly: GCA_963921515.1. Taxonomy (NCBI): domain Eukaryota; kingdom Metazoa; phylum Chordata; class Amphibia; order Caudata; family Salamandridae; genus Calotriton; species Calotriton arnoldi. The sequence continues at coordinate 757,949 of CAWUFW010009437.1, read as the reverse complement.
CTCTTGTCTCCTTCTGCACCTCTGTTGATTCTTTCTGCACTTCTCTTGCCTCTTTCTGCACTTCTCTTGCCTCTTTCTGCTCCTCTCTTGCCTCTTTCTGTACTTCTCTTGCCTCTTTCTACACTTTTCCTGCCTCTTTCTGCACTTCTCTTGCCTCTTTCCGCAAATTTCTTATTCTTTTTGCACCTCTCTTGTTTTTTTCTGCACTGCTCTTGCTTCTGTCTGCTACTCTCTTATACATTTCTGCACCCCTCTTGGCTCTTTCTGCACCTCTGTTGGTTCTTTCTGCACCCCTGTTCCCTCTTTCTGCACCTCTTTTGCCTGTTTATGTAAATCTCTTGCCTCTTTCTGCACTTTTCTTGCCTTTTTCTGCACCTCTGTTGCTTTCTTCTGCACTTCTCTTGCCTCTTTCTGCACCTCTCTTGCCTCTTTCTGCACCCCTCTTGCCTCTTTCTGCACCTCTGTTGCTTTTTTCTGCACTTCTCTTGCTTTTTTCTACACCTCTCTTGCTTCTTTCTGTACCCCTCTTGCCTCTTTCTGCACCCTTCTTCCCTCTTTGTGCACCCCTCTTACCTCTTTCTGCACCTCTCTTGCCTGTCTGAACCCCTGTTCCCTCTTTCGGCAGATCTTTTGCCTGTTTATGTAAATCTCTTGCCTCTTTCTGCACTTTTCTTGCCTTTTTCTGCACCTCTGTTGCTTCCTTCTGCACCTCTCTTGCCTCTTTCTGCACCCCTCTTGCCTCTTTCTGCACCTCTGTTGCTTTTTCTGAACTTCTCTTGTTTCTTTCTACACCTCTCTTGCTTCTTTCTGCACCCCTCTTGCCTCTTTCTGTACCCTTCTTCCTTCTTTGTGTACCCCTCTTGCCTCTTTCTATAACTCTCTTGCCTCTTTCTTCAGTTCTCTTGCCTCGTTCTGCACCTCTGTTGCTTCTTTCTGAAATTCTCTTGCCTCTTTCTGCACCCCTCTTGTCTATTTCTGCACCTCTGTTGGTTCTTTCTGCACTGCTCTTGCTTCTTTCTGCACCTCTCTTGACAATTTTGGTACCCCTTTTGCCTCTTTTGACACCCCTCTTGCCTCCTTCAGCACCTCTGTTGGTTCTTTCTGCACTGCTCTTGCTTCTTTCTGCACCCCTCTTGCCTCTTTCTGCACCCTCTTCCCTCTTTCTGTACCTCTTGCCTCTTTCTGCACTTCTGTTTCTTCTTTCTGCACTTTGCTTGCCTCTTTCTGTACCCCTCTTGCCTCTTTTTGCACTCCTGGTCCCTTTTTCTGCACCTCTCTTGTCTGTTTCTGCAACTCTCTTGCCTCTTTCTGCAGTTCTCTTGTCTCCTTCTGCACCTCTGTTGCTTCTTTCTGTACCTCTCTTGCCTCTTTCTGCACTTCTCTTGCCTCTTTCTGCACTTCTCTTGCCTCTTTCTGTACCTCACTTACCTCTTTCTGCTCCTCTCTTGCCTCTTTCTGCTCCTCTCTTGCCTCTTTCTGCACTTCTCTTGCCTCTTTCTACACTTCTCTTGCCTCTTTCTGCACTTCTCTTGCCTCTTTCTGCAAATTTCTTATTCTTTCTGCACCTCTCTTGTTTTTTTATGCAATTCTCTTGCTCTTTTCTGTACTTCTCTCACCTGTTTCTGTATTCAAATGGGAAGTGCAAGCTGTCAAATTTAAAGGTCTGCGTGCTCTCGCGACTGAGGTATATGTCTCCTTGCACATGTATTCTCACATTTGTTATGCATCTGAAGATGGTAGCTTAAAAAGCGGATAGCTTCTCTTCTAGGTGGTCAAATCTTCTTAGTTCTGCTCTGTCATTCGGTTGCACAGGCAGACATGTCTTATGTATATATGTGTTATAGAGCCCCTCAAATATACTATTGAATACCCATGTGCCCTGTATTGTGAGCAGAAAGAAATGCATACACCTTTTTTACACAAATTTACAGAGCATGCTGTTTGAAACACAGGTATTCAAGTGTTTGTATGTTTATTTTCAGTTAACATGCCAGTAGGTAAAAGCATAGACACGCATGCATACCTTCACAAATTTGGTCAGACTTACAACAGTGATATGCTTAGGATTGCTGTTTTATATTTGGTAGGCATAACATTCTGAGCAGTCGATTAATAGTGAACCTTCAAGAGAAAAGTGAGGTTTAAGACATCTTCAGAGAAGGATTAGTGATTAGGTACTTTGTATGAGTCTGTTGTAAGGTACGGTCAAAGTAGGCCTCTTTCTGCACCTCTGTTGGTTCTTTCTGCACATCTCTTGCTTCTTTCTTCACGTTTCTTCCTCTTTCTGGACTTCTGTTGCCTCTTTCTGCATTTCTCTTGCTTCTTTCTGCACCTGTCTTCCTCTTTCTGCACCTCTCTTGCCTCTTTCTGCACTTCTCTTGCTTCTTTCTGCGCCTTTCTTCCTCTTTCTGCACATGTCCTACCTATGTAGGCATAGTTAGAAATTAGCATTTAAAAAACCTTAGAAATTCACTGAAAAAACCATAAGTTTCAGGAACGTTATAGTTAGAAATTATCATTTAAAAAAAACATAGAAATTCACTGAAAAAACCATAGGTTTCAGGGACATTATAGTTAGAAACTAGCATTTAAAAAAACCATAGAAATTCACTGCAAAAACCACAGGTTTCAGGGACGTTATAGTTAGCTGGACATTTCACTCGTACATAACCAGATAAATTCGGCCGTTATAGTTAGTTGAGCTAACTATAACTCGCGCCCCCGCAATGCACTGCTGATGACATCACATATTACGTCACTCATGACATGGTCAGTGACATCACTGATGACATCACAGTGTAGACATTATAGTAAAGTCTGTCACTTTAGTAGAAACGAGCGTGCAGTTGCAATCATTTTCTAAATGGTCACTCATGAATTGTGGAAAATGTGTCAGTTCCTCGCCCTGCTGTGCTCCGACTTCTCACAGGTAAGTAACCGTAGGAACAGGTTTGGTAACCCAGAACCTTACATTTGGTAATGACGACCTCGTGTCAACAGGCGATAAACTCGCAGACTTATCAACCATGGAAAACCTGTCTGACACTAAGGGCCTCCTTTTTGGAGATGACTTTGTAAAAACCTTAGGGAAATATCTGTCCACCTTTACAGCCTTCAGCAAAGCACATACCAATATGTGCAGGGTCTTAGGCTCACGCCCCTTTTTGGAAGGGCTGACAGGAAGGGACTGGCTGTCAGCCGCGGATTGTTTTGGTCCCAATTCAACCCTCAAGAACAGTGAGGCCTCGCCAATTATGGAGGGGACTACCGCTACCGACAAAGCACAAATCTTTACCCTCAAAGAGGGAGAAGCCAGAGAATCCAAGGTGGAAGACCAAGATCCTCAAGCCAAGAATAGCAATACTATTTCTCCTACCAGAAAAGTAGGGCAAAGACTGAGGTTATTTATTCAAAATTGGAAAAGAATAACAAAAGATCCCTGGGTGCCGTAAACTGTTGCAGGTTTCAAAATAGACTTTGGAAATACCCTGTACAATCGATGAAACCCAGGGAATTGACCTTAGATGAAGAAAAGATGTGTCTAGACAAGGAGGTGACCCAGATGTGAGAAAAAGGTGCTTTAATTCAAGTGAAAACAGAACAGGAAAAAATAAGGGGATTTGTAAGTACTATTTTTTGGGTGAAAAAGAAAGACAAGGGTTGGCGACCTGTCATAAACCTGAGAGAAATAAACAAGTTCTTAGTCTACAGACATTTCAAAATGGAAGGGATCCACCTCTTGAGAGATATTTTACAAGCCAAAGACTGGCTGGTAAAACTAGACCTCAAAGACGCCTATTTCACAATACCCATGGACAAGGGCAGCCAGAAGCACCTACGGTTTGCATGGAGGGGCATACTTTACCAATTCCTCTGCCTACCCTTCGGTCTATCCTCAGCCCCATGATGCTTCAACAAAGTACTTCACCTAGTACTCAGTTATCTCAGAGAAAGGGGGGTACGCCTAATTATATATCTAGACGACATTCTCATTATGTCACCTGACAGATCAGAACTTTTAAAACATCTATCATGGGCAAAAGAACTCTTAGAGAATCTAGGTTTCATAGTAAATATGGAGAAGTCCGTCATGGTTCCAACACAGAAGATAGAGTTTCTGGGCTTTCAGTTGAATTCCATTCTATCCCAATTAGTCTTACCACACAAGCAAGTGTTAAAGAGGTAAAAAAAAGTAGTGAGAAAGGTCTTAACCAGAGATTCAATACTACTGAGAGACCTTGCAAGAGTCTTCGAACTCCTATCATCTTCTTTTCAAGCCATTTCCCCAGGCCCCATTCACTATAGAGGGCTACAGAGACTGAAAGCATTAGGTCTAAGGAAAGGCCTGTTTTACGGAGATTCTATTACCCTATCTCAAGATGCTCGGAAAGACTTAAACTGGTGGCTGAAGAATCTGGAGGCATGGAATGGCAGGGCCATATTCGGGAATGTCCCAGACGTCCTAGAATCAGACGCAAGCAACCGGGGTGGGGGAGCCCGAAAAACAGGGGAAAGATGGTCCCTAGAGGAACAGTCACTCCACATAAACTGTTTGGAAATGTTGGCTGGCCTGAATGCCCTTATGAGTTTCAAGACTTTACTGCAAAATTCCAACATGCTGATTCACTTAGACAGTTTCTCAGCTGTATCATATATAAATCGACTGGGGGTAAAAAATCACAAATGCTTTCGACCTTAGCAAAACAAATTAGGGATTTCTGCTGGGAACACAAGATAGTGCTAATTGCAGAATTCTTTCCAGGGCTTCAGAATACAAGGGCAGACTGGAACTCCAGGTTCCTCAGAGATTCCAGCGATTGGATGTTACATCCGGATGTTTTTGCCCGGAAACAAGATCTATAGGGACCAGTCTAAATTGATTTATTTGCGAGCAGACTAACCTTTCAAATTCCAACATACTTCAGTTGGAGACCAGACCCAAAGGCAACAGCTGTAGGTAATGCCTTTCCCCCTTTCTCCATGATTCAAAGGGTTCTGTGGAAAGTGAGACTAGAGTGCAGCAGTATTATTCTAGTGGCCCCCTTCTGGAAGTCCCAAGTCAATCAATCAGAACATTTGTAAAGCGCACTACTCACCCGTGAGGGTCTCAAGGCGCTGGGGGGGTTGGAGGGGGGTGCTGCTACTGCTCGAACAGCCAGGTCTTGAGTAGCCTCCTGAAGGTTAGCAGGTCCTGGGTCTGCCGTAGGAGGATGGGGAGGGTGTTCCAGGTCTTGGCGGCGAGGTGGGAGAACGATCTGCCGCCGGTGGTCACTCTTCGGATACGGGGGACGGAGGCGAGGGCGACGTTGGCTGAGCGGAGCTGGCGGTTCGGGGCATAGAAGGTGTCGTCTGTTGAGGTATGCCGGTCCGGTGTTGTGGAGTGCCTTGTGTGCATGGGTGAGGAGCTTGAAGGTGATCCTCTTGTTGACGGGGAGCCAGTGCAGGTCTCTCAGGTGGGGTGAGATGTGGCTGTGGCGTGGGACGTCGAGGATCAGGCGTGCCGAGGCGTTCTGTATAGTTGCAGTCGTTTCAGAGTTTGGCCGAGGCTCCCGCGTAGAGGGCGTTTCCGTAGTCCAGCCTGCTGCTGATGAGGGCCTGGGTGACCGTTCTTCTTGTTTCGGTGGGGATCCATCTGTAGCTCTTGCGGAGCATGCGGAGGGTGTTGAAGCAGGAGGATGAGACGGCGTTGACTTGCTTGGTCATGGAGAGTGTTGAGTCGAGGATAAACCCCAGGTTGCGTGCGTGGTCGGTGGGTGTCGGTGCTGCTCCCAGTGTGGTGGGCCACCAGGAGTCGTCCCAGGCTGAGGGGGTGGAGCCGAGGATGAGGACCTCTGTTTTGTCTGAGTTCAGCTTCAGTCGGCTGCTCTTCATCCACTCGGCGACGGCCTTCATTCCTTCGTGGAGGTTGGTTTTGGCGGTGAGGGGGTCCTTGGTGAGGGAGAGGATCAGCTGGGTGTCGTCAGCGTAAGAGATGATGTTGAGGTCGTGCAGTCGGGCGACGTGGGCGAGCGGTGCCATGTAGACGTTGAACAATGTCGGGCTGATGGATGATCCTTGGGGTACGCCGCAGATGATCTCGGAGGCTTCGGAGCGGAATGGGGGAGGCGGACGCTCTGGGTTCTGGCCGGAGAGGAAGGAGGTGGTCCATTCCAGAGCCTTGTCTTGGATCCCGGCGTTGTGGAGGTGTGTGCGTAGGGTGCGGTGGCAGACAGTGTCGAAGGCGGCTGAGAGGTCCAGGAGGATGAGGGCTGCAGTTTCACCATTGTCCAGCAGGGCCCTGATGTCATCGGTGGCAGCGATGAGGGCAGTTTCGGTACTGTGGTTGCTGCGGAACTTGGACTGGGACGGGTCCAGGATGTTGTTCTCCTCGAGGTAGCGGACAGTTGTCCGTTGACGATCTTCTCGATGACCTTCGCCGGGAACAGGAGCAGGGAGATGGGCCGGAAGTTCTTGAGGTCTCTCGGGTCCGCCTTGGGTTTCTTGAGTAAGGCGTTGATCTCGGCATGCTTCCAGCTCTCTGGGAAGGTCGCGGTCTCGAAGGAGATGTTGATGACCTTGCGGAGATGGGGTGCGATGGTGGCGCTGGCTTTGTTGAAGATGTGGTGCGGGCATGGGTCTGACGGAGAGCCGGAGTGGATGGTGGTCATGATTTTGATGGTGTCGTTGTTGTTCACGTTGGCCCAGGCGAGCAGGGGGTCGAACTGGATGTTGGGTGGCGGGACTGAGGTGTCGGAGGCTGCCGGGGCGGTCTGGTTGTTGAAGCTGTCGTGGATGTCTGCGATCTTGTGATGGAAGAAGGTGGCTAGGGAGTCGCACAGGTCTTGCGATTGTGGGATGTCGTTGGTGTTGGAGTTGGGGTTGGAGAGTTCCTTCACGATGTTGAAGAGCTCTTTGCTGCTGTGTGCGTTGTTGTCGAGGCGGTCCTTGAAGGAGGTCCTTTTGACGGATCTGATGAGGTGATGGTGTCTGTGGATGGCGTTCTTGTGGGCCGCATAGCTGTCCGGTGTCTGTTCGCGGTGCCATTTCTTCTCTAGTTTCCGGCAGGTTTGCTTGGCGGCCTGGAGGTCCGCGGTGAACCAGCTGGCTTTCTTGTCGGTGCGTCTGTTGGAGGGTTTCTTGATCGGGGCGAGAGTGTGGGTGCAGTCGTCGATCCATCGCCTGAGGTTGCGGGCGGCGGTGTCGGTGGTGTCGGCGGGTGGGCTTCGGGCGAGGGTGGTGTTTAGCTGGTCTTCGGTGACTTTGCTCCAGCCGCGGCGGGGGATCTGTTGAGTGCGGTGGTGCGTGGTGGGTTTCCGGAAGGTGAAGTGGATGCAGCGATGGTCGGTCCAGTGGAGTTCGGTGGTGTGGCTGAAGATGACGTGGGAGCTTGTGGAGAAGATGGGGTCAAGCGTGTGGCCGGGGTTGGCGAGGTTCTCAATCAGGGTGGTGGAGTTGATGTCGTTGTTGTTCTCGAGGTGGAAGTTCAGGTCTCCGAGGAGGATGTAGTCTGTGGAGGCCGGTTTCCCGGGGTGATGGAACTGGCCATGGATATCTCACGCCTGGTCCCAGTGGGATCACTGACAGAATATCGACAGAATATCGACAGCAAAAATGTCGAGCTACAAAAATATCGTTGTTCAAAATATCGAAGTCCTATCTTCATAATGGTAAGTACAAAAATATCGATAAAAAATATTGTTTAAAATATCGTTGTTTAAAATATCATTTTTTTTAAATGTTTAAAAAATAGTGTCAAATAATGCAAATAATACATATATTTTTTAAAAAGATAGTTAGAATTATTAGAAAATGTTTAAAATGATAAGTAATAAATATAATGTAAAAAAATGAAACCTACATATATATAAAATATAATATATATATTAACTTAATATAACTAATAAATGATTTTTAATAAATTAAAAAATATTTAAAACATATTAAAAATTATAAATACATATATAGACATACACCGGTAAAATAAAAATAAAATTAAAATATATATATAATAAATTAAAAATTTTAAATATTTATCTTTTTTACAATTTCATTTGACACTTCATTAACTGCAACAGTAGTGAAAATGTTGGACAGCAGAGGGGATAAAATTACTAATCCCACTCCAACAAGTACAACAGTAGGGAAAGTGTTGGATAGCGTAGGGGGAAAATTTACTATTCCGACTCCAGCAAGTGCAACAGTAGGGAAAGTGTTGGATAGCGGAGGGGAATAATTTACTATTCCCACTCCAGCAGGTAAAACAGTAGGGAAAGTGTTGGATAGCGGACGGGGATAATTTACTATTCCCACTCCAGGGATTGCAACAGTAGGGAAAGTGTTGGATAGCGGAAGGGTTACAATTACTAACTATTCCCACTCCAGGGAGTGCAACAGTAGGGAAAGTGTTGGATAGTGGTGGGGATAAAATTACTATTCCCACTCCAGCAAGTACAACAGTAGGGAAAGTGTTGGATAGCGTAGGGGTATAATTTACTATTCCCACTACAGGGATTGCAACAGTAGGGAAAGTGTTGGATAGCGGAAGGGTTACACTTACTAACTATTCCCACTCCAGGGAGTGCAACAGTAGGGAAAGTGTTGGATAGTGGTGGGGATAAAATTACTATTCCCACTCCAACAAGTACAACAGTAGGGAAAGTGTTGGATAGCGGAGGGGAATAATTTACTATTCCCACTCCAGCAAAATAATTAACATTAATTAACAAACAATTAATTAATTCTAAATAATTTACCTGCCACCATATTCCCCTATAAATAACACCACCAATGTTGTAAAACATAACACAATTAACATAATTAATTAACAATTAACTAATTAATTAATAATAATTAACAAACAATTAAAAAAACAATGAATAATAAATGAATTCACACAAATAACACTAAAAACAACAGAAAATATTTTTTATAAAATAAAATTTTAAAAATATATTAAAATCAAATTAGTTCCCTGCCTGCTCACCTATCAACCCACAACCCGCTCTTAAAAAAATAGTACAAATAACATAATTAATAATTAATTATTAATTATTAATAACCAATTAATAAATAAATACGATTACATTATTTACCACAGTTAACAATATAAAATATTAAATACATAAATATTAAATATTTTTTTAAATTATTATTGAAATACTTCCCACCCTACTCCCCTATAAACCCACAACCTGCTCCTAAAAAATAACACAATTAACATTTATACCAATTAATTATTAATAATTAACAACCAATTAATAACTAATAACAACTTAATTACCTCAATTAACAATATAAAATCTTAAATACTTAATTATTAATTAACAAAAATATTAATTAATTAATTATAATTAAATTACTTCCCACCCTATTCCCCTATAAACCCACAACCCACTCCTTAAAAAATAACACAATTTGAAGGCCCATTACGATACCGGGCGTAAAAGAATCCGCCACCCATGAAAGCGGCAAAAATCCGCCCGCCTACACCGTCTGAATACCGACCCAGCAATCATGATGTCCCGAACCGAAAACCGCCAGCGGTGGAAAAAAACCACAAACACCGCCCGCCCTTGCCCGAGTCGGAGTCAAACCGCCCGCCACGGACGGAAAGACGCACGACAACAGAAAACCGCCCGCCCTCACGGCCGAGACACCGCACGTGAAATTACGATCGCACCGACATGAGCGCGGAAAACAACAAATACACCGCCCGCCAGCGTAAACAACACCGAAGAAAATGGACACGGCAGAAGCCATGGCGGCCACGTCCCTGCACAGAAACAGCCGCGGACTCAAACAAACACACACAACATGGCAAACAAGTCCACACAGCAACCCACGCACAAATACACAGACAAAGTACACATCCCGAATACACACCACCCCTGGACAAACAAATAAACTACAAAGCCCAGAACACCAGCCACAACACACCTGAAAACAACAGACCATCAGGACACACCCAAACAGGTAAGTACAAAAGCAGCCCCTCCACAGACCACAACCCCTTGCAACATTGCAAAGCAGAGAGGAGAGGAGAGGACACAGTGACACAGCAAGGACAGCAGCACACCACAGATACGCACACATCACACCCACCACCACCACCACCACCAAACACCGGCACCACAAACCCCTGCACATCACACATCACACACCGCACCAGCACCACAAACACCATGGCATCACACAGAATGCCCAAGTTCACTTCCACTGAGCTGACGGTCATGGTCGACGAAATCGTCAAGGTGCACACACAAATCTATGGCAACCAGGTCCAGCACACACCACTAGCCACCAGAAACAGAATGTGGAACAGAATTGTAGACCAGGTCAATGCAGTCGGGACCGTACCCAGAAACAGAGGAGAGATAAACAAACGGTGGAACGACATCAAAAGCCTGGTCAAGAAGAAGGAGAGCAAAAATCGAGAGCTGGCTGCCACGACTGGCGGAGGGAATCCCGCGCATTACAAGACCTTCAAAGCGTGGGAGGAGAAGGTGCGAGTCATCATCCATCCGGAGATCCTCACCGGATTACCAGGGGAGTGGAGGCTGGTAAGTACAAACAAATGTATGCCAGCACACCGCTATGTACTCACATGCACTACCACCATGCCATAGCTCCGAGGGACAAACACCCCCATGTCCAGTACACAATACACAACACATCACTCACACATGCAACAGGCACCACCACACACACAGCCCAAACATATCAACTAACAAAACCATGGGGGCATGTGTACACACAGCCAGCCACGTAACTACCAACAGGTCCCCTAGTACTCCAGAAGCGCCACAACGAGCACCCCCACACCCATGTGGCAGCCGTAGCTGCACTAACCTACAAGTAACAGGTAAGTTGCAGCAACACAAAGTGCAGTGGGTGGGAGGGGGACAGCTGAAGTACAACACCCACCAGGCCCCTAGTCCTACAGCACAGCAAGGCGGAGCACCCCCACACCCATGTGGCAGCCGTAGCTGCACCAACCGACAAGTAACAGGTAAGTAGCCGCAACACAAAGGCAGTGGGTGGGAGGGGGACAGCTGAAGTACAACACCCACCAGGCCCCTAGTCCTACACCACAGCAAGGCGGAGCACCCCCACACCCATGTGGCAGCCGTAGCTGCACTAACCGACAAGTAACAGGTAAGTAGCCGCAACACAAAGGCAGTGGGTGGGAGGGGGACAGCTGAAGTACAACACCCACCAGGCCCCTAGTCCTACAGCACAGCAAGGCGGAGCACCCCCACACCCATGTGGCAGCCGTAGCTGCACTAACCGACAAGTAACAGGTAAGTTGCAGCAACACAAAGTGCAGTGGGTGGGAGGGGGGACAGCTGAAGTACAACACCCACCAGGCCCTTAGTCCCACAGCACAGCAAGGAGGAGCACAGCCCACACCCCACACCCACGTAGCAGCCACTGCAGTGCACACCGGCAGCCGACAGGTAGACATCCCGCCCCAGGACAAACGGTGTCAGTGGGCGTCCAGCCATCACCACGACCCATAACACCGCCCCCACCCCCACAGACCTGCAACATGGAGCACCCCCGCCCATAACCATGTTGCATCCAGTCCAGTGCACGCTCAAAAACAACCTGCAGGTGGGAAACTGGACAGGGCGGGGTTACTGGAGGCATGAGGACTGAATTACGACTAACACATGGGACATGTCAAGTAGCAGAGGAACACGCAGCACTGCTCCCTGTCACAACCATGTGAACAATGTGCACACGGACATGAACCACAGAGTCACACCCCACATGACCCATCACAGACACAGCAACACCCAAGGAGCCACGTCTGCATGCACAAGTCACACTGATTACAGAACCACACGGCAGGCACAGTGCAACCCATCACACACAACTGCAACACCATCGAAGTCCTGTCCATGTAGCCTCTACTGCCTGTCAACCACACATCCCACAACTACGCCCATGTAAGACATACCACACTAGACGCAACAGCGTGGAACAACATAAATGCACACGAACACCACTGGACCCATCAAACACACAGACACACAATGCACATACAACATACCATCCATCTCATCCGTCAGCCCCAGTCACATGAAAGGTATGTCATCCGAACAGCTGGTCCACATACAGTAGTCACGCAAAGAAACATGCCCATGACAAATCATGTGCCAGAAGGGAATGAAGCGCACGTCACACTGTGAGCAACAGCACACATAACATGGGCCACACCCCCGAGCACTGCATTGATGCACATGGCACAGGGCAGCACGCACACCAAGGAATTGGACCATCTGCAATACGTCGTGTGGCACACAACCATCACTCACTCATAACAATGCGTCCAATTACATGGCCAGAAATCACAACAGACAGCAAATATGCAGGGTATGTCAGACATACACACACCTCAGACCATGCACTGTCATGTTGCCACAACACATGTCACGTTCTGCACCCATGGCTCACAGTATGTACCCCCAAAGCATAGTTCATCTCAAATGCGTTTCAGGGGCTGACCCCCATTATGCCATCTGCGTTTCTAAGCGTTCCATATGAACCCCCAAAGCATAGTTCATCTCAAATGCGTTTCAGGGGGCTGACCCCCATTATGCCATCTGCGTTTCTAAGCATCACATTTGAACCCCAAGAGCATAGTACAAACCAACCTCCACGATGGGTCTGGAGTCCGCATACACCAGAGCCACAAAAAGCAGGAGCACAGCAACACACCCATCGGCATTGCCAATCCGTCCCATGCCACATGTCCACAGCACACAGTCCCATTGGCATGCCCATACAACAACAAATAGCACAGCCACACACACGGCTCCGGGAAACCTGTGCACGACTGTGCACGAACTGTGGATGTCAGACAACCTATACATACTTTGTCATGTGCAACACAATAACATATCTCATTCCCCCCACAGGTGACGAACTGCTGGATGCTGGAGATGGAGACATCAGCCAGCACAGCCAGCCTGCCAGCCCCCAACAAGGACTCACGGATGTGGAGGATCTGTCCTCCGATTCGGACACGGACCACCCAGCAGGCCCATCTGGTGTGGCAGGGCCCAACCGCACCCCAGGCACCCTCCTACCCACCAACCCATCATCCAGGGCTGATGACCACTCACAGCCCCCTGCTGCCACTGTCGTTGCGGCCACTCCCACTGTTGTGGCGGCCACTCCCACGGTCGTTGCGGCCACTCCCACTGCCGCAACCCCCACCACCGCCACGACCACCACCACGTCATCACTGGCCCCAGCCCCAGCGCAAGTGGTGGTCCGGCCGACTGGGTCCACCCTGGGAGCCACAGCGAGGACCGTGGTGAGCAATGTGGCTAATGGGAAGGTCGGTGGCAGCAGTACTGGTAGGAGGAGCAGGGTCAGGCCAACGCCAGCCTCCCCTGGGAGCCATGCCCTGCCTCAAATGGCCAGAGTACTTGGGGCCTATGAAGAGGCCCAAGGACAATGGGCCAGGTCTGCTTCCGACACGCAGGAGGTCCTGGGGTGTTGAGGTCCATGGACGCCCATATGGGCCAATTCGTGTCCCGTATGGACCAACTCGTGGACCTCATGGGCCAGCTGGTGGTGGCGGTGGGGTCACAGGCAAGGCCAGCAACACCACCTCCGCCACCACCTGCTAGGGCGCAGGGTCGGGCAGCAGTGTCCACTTCCCCTGCGTCCACAGCCAGTGAGCACACCTCACCCACCACCAGCAGGTCGCCACCACACACCCCCTCCCAAACGTGGAAGGGGCCGTCCGAAGTGGAAACAGATGTCCCGGGAGGACTTCGCACGCTCCAGACGCAAGTGAGGCAGCCAGCCATCCTTGACCACCCACTGCATTGACTTGGACTACGATCCCACCCCACACAACCATCAGAATGGCATGTGTCTGTTGGACTAGGGACATAGAACTAGTGGGTACACCCTGAGCATCACGCAGCCATGGCCGACAGCTCATTGTCACTGCACGCAACACTCATGTCATCACCTTGCACACAATGACATGTCACAGTTGAAAATAAATGCACCTTTTACACAAACTGCTGTCTGTGCACTGTGTTTATTGAACGATGATCAACCGCCACCTTGAGCAGAGAAGCATCGGATGTGTGGCATGGCGATGGGACAGGAGGGGCTGTAGGGACCTAGGGGGAAGACAGAACAGGAGCACATTCAATGAGTGTGTCACACACCCATCACACAGTACATGTCAACAACTACAAGCAATGTACACACATCGCACAGAGCAATAGGGCACAATGCCACAGCCACCGTCAGTGGCATACAAACCTGGACATGGACCATTGACACACAGCACACAGTGAACATAAGGCCTCCGTGACACAGCACACAGACACCTGCACAACTACAGCCACATCATCCGTCGTACATGGACACTCACCGTCAAGTGAAGTAGCGGGCGATGAGCTGCTGACGGACATTCACAGCTTCCTCCTCTCCGCTGTCTTCCTCACTCGAGCTGTCCTGGTCTGCAGGCTGGGGCCCTGGTTGATCTCCATCATCCACAATTAGGGGATCTGCTTCCGAATAGCCAGATTGTGCAGCATGCAGCAAGCCACCACTATCTGGCACACCTTCTGTGGGGAGTACGCCAGTGCACCCTCGGTGCGGTCCAGGCATCTGAACCTGGACTTGAGGAGGCCAAAGGTACGCTCGACCACACGTCTGGTCCTCCCATGTGCCTCATTGTAGCGGTCATCTGCTGGGGTCCGAGGATTTCGTAATGGACTGAGCAGCCAGGGCCCATTCGGGTAAGCCGAGTCACCTGGGCGTGAGGGACACAGAAAACCGTTGCAATTCAAACAGGACAGTAGACAGCATCCTTAAGCCAGCACGTTACACAACTCCACATACTCACCGACAATCCAGCCACGGTCCTGTTGCAGATTGTTCATCAGTCGTGGTAATATGCTGTTGCGCATGATGTGCGCGTCATGGGCCGAGCCTGGGAACTTCGCACACACGTGGGAAATGACCATATCCGCAAGGCACACCACTTGCACATTCAGGGAGTGCGTGTGCTTCCGGTTGCGGAAGAGCTGCTCAGTGGCCTGTGGTGGGACAAGGCCAACATGTGTGCAATCAATGGCACCAACGACGTGTGGGATCCATCCAAGGGCATAGAATGCACCCTTCACTGCCACCAACTCACGTGCCCTGGGGAATCGGATGTACCTGTTCCTGTACAGCATCATGGCTGCCAGTACATCCCTCAGCACCATGCTGAACATGGGCTGGGACATCCCACCTCCACTGCCCACTGTGTGCTGGAATGACCGAGTGGCGAAAAATGCAGTGCAGCCATCACCTTAGCCGTGGGGGTGAATGCTGTCGGATACACCCTGCGAGGACGGAGGTGGGGTTCCAACATGGCACATAGTCGATGCAGGGTTGGTCGGTCCAGACGAAATGTCCGGATGACCTCAGAATCCTCCATGTCCGCCAACAATTGGTAAGGGCGGTAAATGTTTGGTCTCCGCCTAGGAAAGATGGAAGTGGACACATGTCAAAGCAACACGCCACATGGCATTTTCACATACACATAACTGATATGTCAGAGCAAGAACATGAGTCACAGAACAGCTGTCATGCAGGGACAGCACAGCCACAATACACTTACACAGGTCTCCCACCAATAGCAATGGGCAGTGACACTAACCATTGCTATGTGCATGCACATGGGGATCCAGGCCTCAATGACCTGTGAGGCGTGCTGATGGGGACTGACTGCATATTCGGCAAGCGGCAACACCACGGCAACATGACTGGCTGCTGTGCATCACACTGCTTCCGAGGCTGGATGAGTATGGCACACACCAACGACGATGTGGGCACAGGCTGAGCGGCCAAGAAAGGTGGGACCTGTGGCACGAGGGGATATGTGACAGTCATTGGTGTCACCACTGCACCCTATGTGCAGCACTGTACGGATCACACCTCCAGAAGCATTGACAGGTGTACACATTGACAGCCCCATGCCAACACGGCTGTGTGCTTGCAAATACACATCACATGTGACACGTAACCTTGCACGTGCCAAGTGGCAGATGTACATAGTGAGAGATGACATGCGTGTGCATATGCGTATACCATGCACCCATGCCAATGTGCAGATGATGACATGCTAACAGACATGTGGGGGCCGGCCACTGGCCGTCCCTGCCTATGCACACGGCATGTTGTGGCCCCGTCCATTGTGCACCTGCACCCACACGCACATCATGGCCACACCTGCAGATGCAGTGCGCACATCATACTGTGTGGTGCACATGGCATCAGCGGACTGTCACCAACATGGGCCAGGCCATTACGGCCAACTCCGATGACCCGCGCGGTTGCACCCTGCGTGTTCCACAATGGAGGTAGGCGTCCCGGGCCAGCTGGGAGCAGGCCAACGCCTGCAATTGCCAATGCAGGTCTCAGTGCACTTGTTGCTCGTGTGAATGTCAGGCTGGGCCATGCTGCCCCTCTCAGTCCCAGCAGGCCTGGCCTGCACATTGACTGCACAATGCCAGTAGATGACAGCACCGACTGCCTAGTGGGTTGCATGTGTCTCCTGTTCAGGACCCTCCAGATGGGCGCTAACTCAGTACTGACTATTGGACACACCATGTCTCGTGATAGGGATGTGTGTGTGGGATGGTGGCACTGAATGTGACCTCCGTTGCGTGGTGGGCCATGCACAGGGCGAGTACGTCGATGATTGCGCAGTGTTGGTCACAGTGGGTGCACCCACACAGATGTGTTGCCCTATGTCCATTTTCTATGTCCGCATGGTAATGGACTGTAGATGTGGGCAGACTACACATTTGTCGATGTGCTGTCAATTTGAATGTGCCTTCACACCAGGCACAGCTGCCCCTGCACATGTGACCACTGCTGCACTCGCTGCTGGGTCTGTGGAGCTGATGCACCATCTGTGCGTGGGGCGGACAGCTCTCCTCACTTCCGTCATTGCGCATGTCATCACTTTGCCGCAGGTGATATGGATCATGGAGGGCCCACATGTACACGTGGGTGGCCTCAACAAGTGTGTCCAATGGTTGTCACCCCCAGTCAGTGCTTCGAATGTGAATGATGTTGTGCTGGTGCTAATTTCAGTGTGGCGGGTGGGCGGGGCTAGGTGCGGGCTTACATGCAGGACATGGGAGGGTGATCGGATTAGCGACTAGTTGCAATACACACGGGGCACGTCTTTTCCTGTCCACATCAGGGTCATTCCTTGAACTCACTGACAGTACTACAGTCGTCTTTGTCCCTGTCCTCATGGCCTCCCCTCGCTCCCCCAATATGCATTTGCACCTGTGGGGCTAGCGCATGCAGATGCAGCCCCAAGCTCGCCCCGGAGAGGCCAAGGAGTGTATGTGTGGGTCCAGTTGAACGAGTGGTCTGTCTCACGGCATGATGTGTGGCGGGACGCCGTCCACCTGCGTGGTGCCCCGACTCGAGACCCGGGCAACATAGAACATGCATAGCAGTCTCCGCAGTCTGGATACACCACCTGCGACACACAGAGGCTGTAGCTGCCCTAGCGGCCCATGCCGCGTCCATCTGGGGCTGATGGACCCACACATTCACTCTTTTGCCTCACTGGGGCGGGCTCGGAGGTGCTTGCGCACGCGCTGGCTTCTCTGTTGCAACGGCATGTGACGTGTGTGGAGATGTGGGCAATGAGTGGGATGGTGCGAGCCACCTTCCGTGACGTCACTCCTGCTCGTGACGTGTGCGTCCCCCCAATACTTCCATATGACTTGAGCCATGCTACACATTGAGGATGTTTTGCATGCGTGATGTGTCCCGGAGGAGCGCGCCGAGTCCTCTCCCCCACCATGCTCCGCTGCCATCCCGTGCCCTGGATTGCCTGTGCAGGTTGACAATGTTGGGGATACACCTGGTCGGCAGGGGCTGTGTGTGCCTTGTCAAGGGCCTGGCGGGCGCACAACAGGTTCCAGCTTGTCCACAGAGGGTGGGCTGACGTGTACGCCTGATACCGCATTGTTCGTGTGCCCGGCTGCTGTGCACACACCTGTTCACATCCCCCCGACAGGTGGCCTTTAACATTGCCCAGGGAAGCGTTAATGTGCAGTTCCGGACCCCTCCCGACACAGCGTGTTTCAACTTTGCATGTGCGCATCTACCCGTCACACCCACCCACCTGAGCGAAGCGTCACTCCCGCTTCACACGACACATGTGTGTCTTCCACAGTTGTGCTACTCATTTGCGTTGACATCCAATGACAGTGGACTACATAGTCATGTCACGACTGCCGTGTACATCACACACTCTCATCATCTCCCATTCGTACTTGTGAAAGGAATCAGCAGAGACAGTTTCTTTCTTCAAACCATGTAATGTGACTTATGTCCTCTGTGATGCAGTATAGTGGACACTACTGGCAGCGGAATGCATGTGGAGGATATACTGAGCATGATTACACATAGCTATGGGTGTAGGGGTACATGTGATTAGCTGTTGCATGTGGGATGTGGGCTTCAGAGTTACATCTGCTTGGCCGTTGCTGTGCTAATGTTCATTTGCAAATAGCTGCGGTGCTGCGGACTTTGACACAGACGGTATACATTTAGCCTACCAGACCGCTTGGCATCATGGGCACAGTCCATCTCAGTTCCATGTGACAGGTGTGCTGCTGTTGTTACTCATGCACGCGTGCGTGTGAGTTGACATCAGGGCATGGGCTTACGTGCATGCAACGGCGTCCCACTTGTTGTTGCCATATGGTGGCTACTGGACATGTCACAGTCACTGGGGTCGTGTTGTTGTTGTATGCACTTGTCGTCCATGCAAAGGTCCTGTTACGGGATTTCCGGGGAGGGGGAGAAGGGGTGCAGCTCTCACATACTCCAGCCAGGCGATTCCTGTCCACTGTGCGGTGCATATGTCCATGGGCGCAGGATCCATGTCATGGCATAGTTGTACGTGCAGTTCTGTCCATGTGGGTGCGATACACATATCCCATGTCACTGCCTCCCCCGATACATGCAGAGTTCCTGGATGTGATGGGGAACAGTGTGCATGTCCCGGACACATCCGATGTCATGGCAGTGTCGTTGATGGTGTGGTATCAGTTGCAGGTCGTTTGGTATGGCTGTTGTAGTGGTTACTGGCCAGTCCGTGCGGAAGCTAAGCATGGGTACAGTGTCGGACATCATGGCTCACTTGGGGGATTGCGTCGGGGTCCTACGAATTGACAGGTTGACAGGTATGCGATGGCTTCCTGCAGGGCTTCCATTTCATTGGTGGTATACATGTTTGCCAGCCAATGTAGCGGATGGTGGCTGTCACGGTGTTGTTCGTAAGTTGTCCCTTGTAGGAGCATGATGGGGCATGCTGGGTGACATTCGATGTAGCTGTGATCCATGATCCGTCGTGTGGAGGCACAGTGGTCCCATTGCAGTCTGGGCCCGATGATCGCCACATACGTCATGCCCCCATAGGCTGAACAGACCCTGTCGTGTGCGTCCAGAGGGTGGAATAGTGGTAGCAGGTCCGCCCTTGGACATGCCGGGTTGGAGAGGCACAACTCCACAGGATGGTGGAAGGGACACCTCCGACAGTAGAAGACGGGTATGACGCAGCTGAACAATGCGATGCGGTAAGTCAGTCGGTAACTTACGTTCAGCAGGGATAGGGGTTCGCATCCCAACATCTGTATCAGGTTGTGTTTGTACAGCTTGACCTGTCTGGCGTAGTTGGGTAGGTGTGTTGTAGGTGCCATTTTGCTGCGGGGCGATGTGGTGGCGTGCTCCGGCTGTGTGTGCAGTCTGCAGTGTGCAAGCTCCGAGGTTGCTGTGAGGTCTGTGATGGTCGTAGGGGGCAGGACTTGTGTTCTGTTAGCTTGTGCGGAGGACACGGGCCCTCATCCCACGTGCTTCTCTGAATGGTCAAGGTCAGTGGTGTGTGACTCCTTCCAGATAACTTGCATGGGAACGGCATGGGGGAGTTTTATAATTTTTTCTTCCCCGTTCGGTATGTTCTTAGGTGATATGCGCTATCTGCCCTGTGTTCGGTTTCCTCTGCATGCCTGTGTTGGTCTTTTTTGGGACAATGGCTGGATTCTCCGGCTTGTTTCGTCGGGTTGTGGTTTCGGAGTTGGAATGGAAGGTCATTCAGTGCTGTCTGCTCTCCCGTGTGTGGGCGGCAGGCTGTGTTTCCGCTATGCGTTGGGCCTTGTGTGTGGGTGTCATTCTTGGGTCCACCTGTTGTCGGTCCCCGGGCTCTTTGGTGTTCCGTTTTGTATGTCTGGTTCATGGGTGCAGGGTGGTATGGGTGTTTCTGTGTGGTACTGGCGTACCTCTTCCCGACGGGGCCCATGTTCTGCTGGGTGGTGTTGCCGCCGCTGTGTGCTTCGCCATGTTTGTCACACAGGTGTGTGTCCTGATGTTGCGTGACTTCACTGACATGTGGGCGTCGGTTGTGTGACGTTGGGTGTTGTCCGTGAATTGGGCGTTGGGGACATGACTGTGGCAGGCCTGTCACGTGTCATGTGCGTTCTGGGTGTGGCTGGTGTGTGTGGTGCTTGGTTGTGTCCCTGTGTTGTTTGTGTGCGACGCAGACATGGCGTTATGGTTGGGCGCTGTGTTGTGCGCATGTGTGGCTGCGTCATCGCCGCTGTGCTGCGGTGCCGTGACGGGGTCGTTGGTTCCTGGTCCCAGGTGGTGTGCCCATGATAGTTGCGAGATGTTGCAATTTGCCCTGTGTTGCATTTGTGGGTGCAGTGGTGGATGTGTCTTGTCCACGCAGGGGTGTTGGGGGTGCCATGTCCTCCTTTTCCGCACTTGCACTGTGTGCGCTGTTTGCGTGCCCTTGTTGTGTGTGTGCCTACCTGCGTCTCCGCGGTGCGTTGCCTCCTTGGTGGTGCATCAGGTATAGCATGGGGAGGGCCTGCAGTGCTGGATTCATGCTTGGGGGGGTCGCCTCTTGGGTGTCTGTGCTCGGCGTTCGGGTTTCCACCTCACTTTCACGTGCGGTGTCTCTTAGCCGTGGGAGCTGTTTGTTTGCGGCATCGTAATTTGTACGCCGGGCGGTACGTGATTTCGTCTGGCGGTGTGTCTCCATTGGGCTGCGCCGCTACGTGAGCGGGCGCACTTTGATGGCGGACGGCGTCGCTGGCTTGCCGGCGGTGTTTGGCTGCCTTTTCACATCGTAATTTGGCGGGCGTGTGGGCTGCGGCATGCGGGCGGTAACTGGTGGTTTTTGCATCCGCCAGCACGGCGGTAGTGCTTCCGCCCGCCATCGTAATGGGCCCCTAAGATATTTACCAAATATTTATTATTAATTAACAACCAATTAATAACTAATTACTAATGAATTAATTAACACAATTAATAATGTAAAATAATAAATACCTAAATATTAATTATTAAAAATTATTAATTAATTATAATTAAATTACTTCCCACCCTATTCCCCTATAAGCCCACATCCCGCTACGGAACAAAAACACAAAATTTAATTAAAAAAAAGTAATAACTTCAAAAAATTATTATTACATTTATTATAATTAAATTACTTCCCACCCTATTCCCCTATAAACCCACAACCCGCTACGGAACTATAAAGCAAAATTTACTTAAAAAAAAATTAGTAACTTCTAAAAATTTAACACATATATTCAAAAACAAATGCAATACTTCCACAAAAAAATAGAACACATACATTAAAAATACACACTAAAATACATAACACTAAATAAAACAAAGATATTTTTATCAACGATATTTTTACAAACGATATTAATTACTTCGATATTTGGGAAAACGATACTACTTACCTTCAACTCGATATTCTTGACAACGATATTCTGACTGTAGATATTTTTGTATGTCGATATTTTGGACTCGATATTAGTGTTAGTCGATATTTGCAACTCGATATTATGTCTGTTTACCGTCCCAGTGTCCTTGGGCCTTTTACAAGGCCCAGACGGAGAGGAACACCCTTTGGTACTAGAGGGGAAAATGAACCTTCTTGTTTGGAAGATTTCAGGAGATCAAATAGATATTCAAATCTTTCATCAGAAGCTAAAGGCCTTTGGGACGAATCTTGGGCCCCAAGAACAAGAAAAAGATATACAGGGGTGTGGAGTAAGTGGTGCAGTTGGTGCATGGAAAGGAATTTGGATCCCATGGAAGCCCCTGTACAACTCATAGTCAACTTCTTAGCGAGTCTTTTTGAATCTGGACTTTCCTATAGAACGATCAACTGCTATAGATCTGCTATTTCCTCTGGTCATGCTTTAGTTAATAATGTGGCAATTGAAATGAAATGAAATTAAATTAAATCCAGTATTTGTAAAGCGCAAACAAGTACCCAAGGGAGTAATGCATTAACTGAAAGAGCAATGAAAGGTGTGAGACTAAAAAGACCACCAAAGACATGTTACAAATCCATGTGGGATGTCACCTTGATTTTTAAACTACTTAGTTCTTGGCCAAACAATACCTATCTCTCCCTTAAACAAATTTCTATAAAACTTGCTACCTTACTTTGTTTAATCTCTTTTAAAAGAGTATCTGACATCAAGGCTCTAGAGATATCCAACAGATTCCATTCGAGTGAGGGTATACACTTCGACATCTGGAAAAGAACCAAGACCATGTCTGATTCTGTTTTTTACCCTTTCATGATTGCGAAAAATTATGCGTGGTAAGATGTATGAAAGAATATGAAAGTAAGATTTTAGAATTCAGTGCACATGGGGTTGACCAACTTCTTTTGTCTTATGTGAAACCTCATAAACCAGTTTCCACAGCAACACTAGCCAGATGGATACATATGATTATGAGTGAGGCGGGTGTTGACCTTTCAAGGTTTGGAGCTCATTCTTCAAGAGGAGCAAGGTCTAGTAAGGTCTTTTGGTCAGGTGGATCTTTACCAGAGATTCTCAAATCAGCTGATTGGTCAAACACAAACACGTTTATTAAATTTAAGAGTTTAGAAAATAAAATTCAACAAGAGTCCCAGCCCCCTCCCTCCCATCCTCTCCCCTACAAATAAGATAGAAAATTGAAAGAAAAGGAAAGGAAGAAAAGAAAATTCTCTTGGGTCTTATTCTAATATGTGTCGCCACTGCTTCCCTTTCAATTTCTACACCAGTCCGCCTAACCTGAAGGCTCAGCTAGCTATTCTCGTCTTCTCCGCCTCTAAGTCCATAGTGGCGGGTGGGGTGGAGTCCTGTGTGATTTCAGGGAGCCTCAGTAAGCGCAGGTACTTGGGGCAAGTTAGTTCCCTCATCTCCGTACTAAGCAAAGCTAAGAATGGGCGCCAGTATTCCGCAAATGAGGCTCCGTCACCCTGTAGTGTAAGCGTAATGCACTCCATACCTTGCACTGTCCATAATCTACTCAGCCAGCCTTGGAGTCCCATCTGTGCCCCAGTGAGACAATATATTCTGAAGTGCCGCTCCCAGGGTCAGACCCATTTGCCTGCCTCTGCGAGATTTGAGAGGAAAAGTGAGCGTGTTGGGTAGGCCTAAAACTATGTATGCTGGGAAGCCTGGGATTTGCGTATCAAAATGCTTATCTATGTCAGAAAAAACTTGTTCCCAATATGCGGAAAGACGTGGGCATTCCCATAATAAGTGAGTCAAAGTGCCCTCTGCTCTGCATCGTCGCCAGCAATGTGAGGAGCGGCTGGGGTTATATCTGTGTATTCTAGGTGGAGTAAGATACCAGTAGGTGGCTATTTTAGTCGTGGTCTCGATACTCGAGACGTTCCGTGCTGTGTGATGCGCGCAAGAGTAAATGTACTCCCATTCTTTCTGCGAGAGTGTTCGGCCTAGTTCAGCTTCCCACCTTCGTTGCCCCGGCGTGGAGGCCTTCTGTTCTGGTGGCCGCAACATATGATAGAGTTCAGTGATAAGGTGTGCATTTGTTGTTTTTGTGTGAAGCCACTTCTCATATGGTGTATGCCGTCTCTGGGCCCCTGGACGCACTAGAGAGTGCAGAACCCAGTGTCTCACTTGGAGAAACCGATATCTTTTGGACTCGGGCAAAGCAAATGTGGTTCGGAGGTCCTCGAATGTCAGGGGGCCCTCTGCATCAAACAAATGTCCAATGGACCGACGACCCTGGGTCTCCCAGCGACCAAACTCCGTCCGGTTTAATCCAGGGGAGAATTCCACATTTCCAACTATGGAAGTTAGCGGTGACTGGAATGAGGTTAGCTCATGCTTGGTCGCCGTGGAGTCCCATGCCTGCAGAGTCGTGCGGACAATTGGTGAGTTATATATGCCTTATGGACGCTGCGTTTTACGTAGAAAGGGTACCGCCCATAAGGCCCGTCCCACGAGCGCCCGCTCCAAGAAGAGCCAGTGTTTCTCCGACTCATTGCGCAACCATTCCAGTAAGACTCGCAAATGAGTGGCCTGGAAGTAGCAAGTCAGGTTTGGGACCCCCAGTCCCCCATTTTAGGTGGCCTATATCTCAGTTCCCTACTCATACGGGGCTTCTTATTGGCCCATACGAATGAGCAGATTTCCTTCTGCAGCTGTTTAAGAACTCCAGGGGGGGGGCTCTATGGGGAGAGCTTGGAAAATATATAGGATTTTGGGCAGTATGTTCATTTTAATCGCCGCCACTCTTCCCAACCAGGAGAAACCGAAGCGTCCCCATCTTCCCAGCTCTCTGCGCACAGGGGACAGGAGCCGTTTGTAATTCAGGGCTACCGTGTTATGAGTAGAGTTCGTGAGTTGGATCCCGAGATATGGGATGGACCCCGCGTCCCACTGGAGCGGAATTAAGCTTGCTAGGGTCTCTATGGTGGACGGTCGGAGTGAAAACCCCATGGCGTGTGACTTTGCCACATTGATTTTGAAGCCAGAGACCTGTGCAAATTTCTCCAGCTCGGCAAAGAAAGCAGGAACTGAGATCTGTGGTTCTTCCAGCGTGGCAACCACATCATCGGCATACAAGCCAATGGCGTGAGAGTCCCCCCAAACCGCATCCCAAGGATCCGCAGGTCCTCCCGCACTCTCTGTGCCATCGGCTCCATATAAAGCGCAAAAAGCAACGGGGAGAGAGGGCATCCCTGCCTCGTGCCCCTTGAGAACTGAAAAGGTTCAGAGGCGTGCCCATTGACTCGCACCATAGCATTTGGCTGGCTGTAGCCACTGAAGACCCACCTAGAAAAGCAATCTCCTATCCTGAACCGCGCCAGGATAATCTTCAGGTATCCCCAATCCACCCGATCAAAAGCCTTTTCGGCATCGATTGATATCATGACCCGTTCTGTGTTTTGGCGTTGTGCTTTGTCAAGGAGATGAAGTAGCCTTCTCGTGTTGTCGCTACATTGTCTGGTGGCTACAAAGCCAGACTGGTCAGGGTCTATCAATCCTGGCAGCATCGGGCCCAGGCGTGCTGCCAATATACCAGTGAAGAGCTTCAGATCAACGTTCAGGAGGGATATTGGACTATAAGAGGTGCAGAACCTAGCATCCTTACCCGGTTTAAGGATCACTACGATCGAAGCTTCAAGCATCGAAGGCGGAATGTCCCCATTGTCTCCAATCGAGTTAAATACTCTAGTGAGAATAGGAGCCAATGATGCGCAGAAGGTCTTGTAAAAGATGTTAGGGAAGCCGTCTGGGCCGGGAGACTTGTGTGATTTTAAACGTGCTATGGCCGAGATAACTTTTCTATTCGAATGGGGTCATCTAGACTAGCAGCTTGGTCCGGGGTGAGTTTTGGGAGAGTGGCTCCTTGCACGTAGGAGAGTGAGGCATGCTCTGCTAATTGTTGTGCGGTGTATAGTGTAGCGTAAAACTCCCTAAACGCCCGTGAAATAGCTGTGTTGTCAGTGCATTCATTACCAGCCTCATCGCACACTGCATGAACTGCGTTCAACTGGCGTTGTGCCCGGAGTTTGTTGGCTAAGAGGCGCCCACATCGATTGCCCCCTACGTAGTAGGAGTGACGCAATCTCAGTGCAGCATATTCTGCCCTGTCTAGATCGATACCCGCGAGCAGGCGGCGGGCAGCCTCCAACTGTCGCCACACTTGTGGGGCCCCTGTCCGCTTGTGGATGCGTTCTAGTTCTCGTACTTGGTCAGTGAGGTCCCTCCGTCTCTCTTTCCTGATTCTGTTATCGCCGCGGATATAGCTATAAATTCCCCCCTGGCGAATACTTTAAGCGTTTTCCATAGTGTGGTAACTGAAATGTCAGGGATGTCATTAAAAGTGAGGAATTCTTTTATGGCATTGTCCATGCATTTTATCACTTCTGTGCGGTGCAACAGGGTATCACGCAGCCGCCAGGTGAATGATGGTCTTTCTGGGAGGGGGAGTGAGAGTGAGAGTCAGTGACGCATGGTCTGAGTATGAGCGTGGTTCGATGTCTGAGGATCGTGTGTGAGAAAGTAAAGAGCGAGAGCCTATGAAATAATCGATTCTAGCGTACGTTTTGTGTGCATGTGGATAAAAGGTGTAGTCTTGGTCATTTGGATGCATGGAGCGCCACATATCTACCAAGAATCCCTCCAGGATTTAGTCGAACCCCATTACCTGAAGTGAGAATGTAGGAGCCCCTCTTGGTCTCGAGCTGGACACCCTGCAAGGGATGTTCAGACCACTGTCAGCTGGAGCGTCTGCATGCAGGAGCCTCAGCGTCTCTGGTCAGTGTGTCGGCCTGGAAGTCTCGGTTCCCTCTCACTACTGATAGCAAGAGGTGCAGTATTTATACAGAAAAGTATATAGAGTCCCTTTGTCCCTTGTTCTTGTGTTAGCCATTGTTGGGTATGAGGATGACGAATGGGATGAACCTTGTGCGTAGATATTAGGAAGGTGGTGTATAGCCCCTGCCTGGTTTCCAAGTAGCCTCATGAATATTTTATTCATGCAGTGTCAGTCTAAAGATGAAGTCATAGAACACTATTGTTCGGGAAAAACCCTCCTTCTGCACCCAGGCCTAGAACTAGGTAAAAGGTTCAGCCCATAAAAGGGGTTCAATCCTTAAAAGGCTTGTTAGTGTGTAATGTAGGGGAGGTGATGTAGGTGAAAGGGTATGATGTTACCCGGGCCTATATTAGGGTACCTATATGAAACATAACACCCACTCCTCTTCCGAACAGTCAACAATGATAAAAATGCTAGTGGACTATTCTTTTTACTAGATAGTAGTGCATAGAACATTTTTCAATGAGCTTCATTAAAATCCTATTTTAAAATCAAATTAAAAACAGTTTAAAAAGGTAAACAATTAAAATTCTTGCTTTGAAAATAAGTTGTTTTGGATTTGTCACTTAAGCCACAGTCCTAATTGAGTTCGTTTATATAAGTTGAATGTCTACAAGCGTCAAAAGGCCATGCTTTTCAGCAAGAGAGTGTCAATTTTCAGGAAGTGTTCCAAATTTAGTTAATTTTAGAGAAAAAATGAAAATCCGAATTCTTTCCCAGCACACGATGAGCCAATTACAGATTAAATGTCCTGGCTGGGAGACGCAACATCATCGATGCTTGCTGCTGCAGGGGACGGTCCTTGTAACACCTCGCAGAGCACGTCAATGGAGCACAGATGATATTCAGTACTGCCAATGGCTGGTGTTGAGGCAGCCGGTGCTGCCGTCGATACCTCGGTCGATACCTCTGTGCTAATGGTGGAGCTAAAGCTTAACCCAGTTGTAAAAGGCACATGTGGATTCTCGAGTAATGCGACCGTCAAGATGGGAATGCGCTGGGGACATTGCCGAGCGTAGGCCCTCAAGGGTTCCAGCCGGGTATTCAAGTCCGCAGGCGTGTCCGTTGCAAGTGTCAGACAGAGGTCCAACACGCATTCTTCACCGCAAAACAGGCATCGAAGAACAGGTAAGATGCAGTCTATCCAGACTGGTCTAAACGATAGGAACCAAGAGGTGCTTAGTTCCCTTAGGCGAGGTGTGCCCAGATGTTGTACCATGCGTTCACGGTATTTCCGCTCCAGGAGCGCTTTTGCCATCTCGTTGGTAATTGGGCCGTCCATTGCGTAGTAGGTAAATGACAATCAGGACTCCCGCTATTGATAGCAGGATCAGAGGTAGACCTCCGAAAATGCTTCCAAATACGGAGTGTATAAAGTTCGGGATAACTCCGAGGATTGTCTGAAAGGTGCCAAGAAGTCCTGACACTATGGTCTTAAATAGGTGTACAATACCACTCGTATCAGACATATTAAAGATACAACCCACCATTTCTGCGAAATGATTGGGGCAGTTTGTACGTATAAGTGCCTGTATCTCACTCGAGGTCCTTGCAATTTGAAGTTCAAAGGTCTCTCGAGCGGAGGTTAAGGGTACGGTCTGCTGTAAAAGCATGGCTTTCAGTCTGCTTAAAGTATCAATTTGTATAAAGGAAACATTCAACGAAGGCCATAACGGCGCCTCCCTGACTGTACTTGCTGGGGGAAACAATACTTGCATACAGCAAGTAACCCTGGAGTTCACAGTGACAAGATAGGCAATGCCCGGAAGAATACCACAGCAACCTTGATCGTTCAGCATCAAGTAACTCCCGTTCGAGAGCAGCTCGAATACCGGCTTAATCACGGCAGCTGGAGTCCCTTTCATGTGGCAGGACAAGTTTGCTATCGAACCATTACATGCTCCGTGCAATGTAATGTCCCGGCACATGAGAGAACCGCTCAAAGCGTTCTTGCAGTTAATACCACTTAGAAACACTTCTCGATCCCCACTCCGGCATCGAAATCTATACGGCAAATCCCAGGATTCCCTAATGTACCCCTTACCCATTTTTATATATTTGCCCGCCTGCCGTTGTTCAAGGCAATAATGAAACTGAAAAGTAGTGACCGGTAGCCATGGCCATGGATCAGCCATTCAGTAGACGGCGCTTCCGCCACTGTAAATGGTAGTCGGTCCAGTTTTTCAATACGCAACATTGTATATTTAGCTCCCCTTTGTGCCATTTCAACCTGTTTATCTGTTAGATTATATTCAGAAAACAGAGACGTACTGTTTATAAAACGCCAAGGCACAAAGCCTGCGCGCAAAGATTGCAGCGTCCAGCTTAATAACATGATAGAACGTAATTGAGATTGCCCGTGTTGTAGTATGGCCAAATCTTGTTCTAGGATGTCTATCGCAGAAGATACAATGTTGCCCAAAGAATATATTCTGGAGGACAAAGTTGTTAACCCATTGTCTACCACAGCCAATGATTTTTCTAAGTTAATACGGTCTATTTCCGTATTCTCTCTGCGGCCTCTTGTTGTGATATTTTCCACTCTTCATTATAGGCAGCATAGATGCCAGCATATATGAAACGTTTCTGACGTTGTTTCCTGGGACCTAGTAAAAATCCCGAAGAACCATGTCTTGTGAGTGTAAGGTTAAGTGTTGTTTCACTTCTGTTAGTGTTGAGGTCTCTAGCCAATCAAGGCACAACTTCCCAACACTGTAGGATGTCACTACCCCTGGATGTTCTCTTTGTACATAACGTGGGTCTGGCCTGTGGATACTCTACCCTTCGGTAATACCCAAGAATCGTTTATGACATATGTTTGTGTCTAAGGGCCAAACCACCCATTTTTCCCAATTTGGGTCTGATCTATTGTACTTTAAAATGTCATCTACTGTTGCCCCTTCCTGGGAAGTCGAATTTTGCCACCCTCCCATCTGTGATGGTGTTGGAAATCGAGGTGTGTTCAGGTCCTTTACCTTGGCTAATCCAAGACAAGATGTCTGTTGCACAGTTTCGTTCAGAAATATCATCTGCTGTGGAATGAGGCATGCTCTCAATAGCGCTTCTGTTCCCTGGACTTGCCAGTCCCTAGAACCCCAGACTGATTTTAAGTCTATTGTGTCCTTCCATAGGTCAAAACCCTGTTCAGACAGTTGGGCAATAAAGGAAACAGAGTAAATCTGTTTGGTGTTTGTCAACATAATTTTCAGTGCTGATGTTGGTGTAACCCTATAATAATATGAGGTTGGGTCAGTGGTGTTAACCCCTTCGGTGCTCATTCCGTCATGAGGCCAGGGGCACGAAATCCCTCTGCTGCAGACAGCAGAGGGATTTCTCTTTCACCCCTGTGACCTTGGCAGCTGGGGAATTGCTTCCCCAGCTCCCGAGGCCCCCTCCCTGGTTTCTGTACCATGAGGATCAGCGCGCACGTCGCGCTGTCCTCATTGCACAGAAAACGAAACTGAAATGAGCCTTTAGGCTCATTTCAGTTTCACTTTCTATGTGCTCAGGGGGCTATCTCAGTCCCCCGGGCACGTAGAAAGACGGGAGAGGTATCATTGGAAAGGGGAGAATCTCCCCTTTCCAATGGTACCCCTCCCCAGTGGATCCCTGCACTAGACACCAGGGAGGGGGGAGCGGCCCCTTGGGCAAGGGCTTTTGCTCCCCCCAATTTGTTTTTGGTGCGATTTAGACTTTTACTCCCCTGGGGGCAGATGGGGGCAGTAGCCCCCAATCTGCTCCCACCGGGGGGCAAAAAGCCCACTAGACCCCAGGGATATTTTTCTTTGCCCTATTAATTTATTAGGGTGGGGCTGCCCATAAAGGGCATGTCCATGCCCCCACCCCGCAAAATTTACAGCCTTTCTGCCCCTCGGGGGCAAAAGCCCACTATAAGCCAGGGATTTTTTTTTTATTATAATTTGTGGTTGGGGCTGCCCAATATGGGCATGACCATGCCCCCACCCACCCCCACAAAAATGACAGCCTTTCTGCCCCCCCTGGGGGGCATATGGGGCAGTAGCCCCCAATCTGCCCCCCCGGGGGGCAAAAAGCCCACTAGGCGCCAGGGATTTTTGGGGCAAATTTTAATTAGGGTGGGGGCATTGGCATGCTCGTTTGGGCAGCCCCCACCTAATTAAAATTTGCCCAAAACTCCCTGGCATCTAGTGGGCTTTTGCCTCTGGGGGCAGATTGGGTGCATTAGCCCCCAATCTGCCCCGCCAGGGGGCAAAAGCCCCCTAGTCGCCAGGGATTTTTTGGGGCAAATTTGTATTAGGGTGGGGGCTGCCCAAAGTGGGCATGCCCATGCCCCCACCCCCTCCCTGCAAAAATGACAGCCTTCCTGCCCCCTGGGGGCAGATGGGGCAGTCGCCTCCAATCTGCTCCCTCGGGGGCAAAAAGCCCACTAGATGCCAGGGATTTTCTTGGGCAAATTTTAATTAGGGTGGGGGCATTGGCATGCCCATTTTGGGCTGCCCCACCCTAATTAAAATGTGCCCAAAAAACTCCCTGGCATCTAGTGGGCTTTTTGCCCCCCCTGGGGGTCGGATGGGGGCATTAGCCCCCAATCTGCCCCGCCGGGGGGGCAAAAGCCCACTAGACGCCAGGGAGTTTTTTGGGGCAAATTTGAATTAGGGTGGGGGCTCGAAACGGGCATGCCCATGCCCCCACCACCTCCCCACAAAAATAACAGCCTTCCTGCCCCCCTGGGGGCAGATGGGGCAGTAGCCCCCAATCTGCCCCTCGGGGCAAAAGCCCACTAGACGCCAGGGATTTTTTGGGCACATTTTAATTAGGGTGGGGGCATTGGCATGCCCGTTTTGGCAGCCCCCACCCTAATTAAAATTTGCCCAAAAACTCCCTGGCGTCTAGTGGGCTTTGGCCCCTGGGGGCAGATGGGGGCATTAGCCCCCAATCTGCCCCGCCGGGGGTGGCAAAAGCCCACTAGATGCCAGGGAGTTTTTGGGGGCAAATTTGAATTAGGGTGGGGCTCCCAAAACGGGCATGCCCATGCCCCTACCCCTCCCCCACAAAAATAACAGCCTTCCTGCCCCCTCTGGGGGGCAGATGGGGCAGTAGCCCCCAATCTGCCCCCGCAGGGGGCCAGAAAGCCCACTAGACGCCAGGGATTTTTTTGGGCAAATTTAAATTAGGGTGGGGGCATTGGCATGCCCGTTTTGGGCAGCCCCCACCCTAATTAAAATTTGCCCAACTCCCTGGCGTCTAGTGGCTTGTCCTCAGCGGGGCAGATTGGGGCATTAGTCCCCAATCTGCCTTGCCGGGGGCAAAAAGCCCACTAGACGCCAGGGAGTTTTTGGGAGCAAATTTGAATTAGGGTGGGGCTCCCAAAAGGGCATGCCCATGCCCCCACCCCCTCCCCCGCAAAAATAACAGCCTTCCTGCCTCCCTGGGGGCAGATGGGGCAGTAGCCCCCAATCTGCCCCCGCGGGGACAAAAGCCCACTAGACGCCAGGGATTTTTTGGGCAAATTTTAATTAGGGTGGGGGCATTGGCATGCCTGTTTTGCGCAGCCCCCACCCTAATTAAAATTTGCCCAAAAAACTCCCTGGCGTCTAGTGGGCTTTTGCCTCCTGGGGTCAGATGGGGGCATTAGCCCCCAATCTGCCCCACCGGGGGGCAAAAAGCCCACTAGATGCCAGGGAGTTTTTTTGGCAAATTTGAATTAGGGTGGGGGCTCCCAAAACGGGCATGCCCATGCCCCCACCCCTCCCCCGTAAAAATAACAGCCTTCCTGCTCCCCCTGGGGTCAGATGGGGCAGTGGCCCCCAATCTGCCCCCGGGGGGCAAAAGCCCACTAGACGCCAGGTATTTTTTTGGCAAATTTTAATTAGGGTGGGGGCATTGGCATGCCCGTTTTGGTCAGCCCCCACTCTAATTAAAATTTGCCTAAAACTCCTGGCACCTAGTGGGCTTTTTGCCTCCTGGGGGCAGATGGGGGCATTAGCTCCTATCTGCCCCGCCGGGTGGGGGCAAAAGCCCACTAGACGCCAGTGAGTTTTTGGGGCAAATTTGAATTAGGGTGGGGGTTGCCCAAAATAGGCATGTCCATGCCCCCACCCCCTCCCCGCAAGAATTACAGCCTTCCTGCCCCCCTGGGGGCAGATGAGGCAGAAGCCCTCAATCTGCCCCCAGGGGGCAAAAGCCCACTAGACACCAGGGATTTTTGGGGCAAATTTTTATTAGGGTGGGGGCTGCCCAAAACAGGCATGTCAATGCCCCCACCCCCACCAGCAACAATTACAGCCTTTCTGCCCCCTGGGGGGAAGATGGGGCAGTAGCCCCCAATCTCCCCCCAGGGGGCAAAAAGCCCACTAGACGCCAACGATTACACTGGCTTTTTATGTGTGGGGGTGGGGGCTGCTCAGAATGGGCATACCAATGCCCCTACCCCCAAAAAAATAGCCACAGAGTTTCTGCCCACCTTGGGGGCATATCGGAGCAACCCCACCCCCGATATCCCCCCAGGGCGGCAGAAAGCCGACTAGGAACAGATTTGTTTTTAGCAATATGCCTACCTGTGGATTTTGGGCCGTAGCGCAGCCGGCACATAGGGAAACCTAGCAAACCTGTACATTTTTGAAAATTAGACACCCAGGGGAATCCAGGATGGGGTGACTTGACTGGCTCTCACCAGGTTCTGTTACCCAGAATTCCTTGCAAACCTCAAAATGTGTATACAAAAACACATTTTCCTCACATTTCTGTGGTGGAAAGTTCTGGAATTTGTGTGGATCCACAAAATTCCACTCACCCCGCATTCCCCAAAGTCTTCCGAGAAAAATGGTACCTCACTTGTGTGGGTGGGTCAAGTACCCGCGACAGGCAAGGGCCCAAAACCTAGTGAGGCGACATCAAAATTACCTATCACAAACCAACCTGGTTTTGTACGGGGGGTTACCTGGGTTTTTGGCCCCGGGGTCGGCGGCCACCTAGGGAAACCTACAAAACCCACACATTTCTGAAAACTAGACACCCGGGGATTCCAGGGAGGTATGGCTTGTGTGGATCCCCTAACGTTTTCTTACCCAGAATCCCCTGCAAACCTCAAATTTTGCTGAAAAAAATCTCTTTTTTCACACATTTGTGTGTGGGAAAGTTGTGGCATCACCGGGCTGACACAAATTTCCTACCAGCCAGCGTTCCCCCTGGTCTCCCGATAAAAATGGTGCCTCACTCGGGTGGGAGGCCC
The DNA here is from genome assembly GCA_963921515.1 of Calotriton arnoldi. Lineage (NCBI taxonomy): Eukaryota > Metazoa > Chordata > Amphibia > Caudata > Salamandridae > Calotriton > Calotriton arnoldi. The sequence continues at coordinate 724,042 of CAWUFW010009437.1, read as the reverse complement.
AAGTACCCGCGACAGGCAAGGGCCCAAAACGTATTGAGGCGACATCAAAATTGCCTATCACAAAACCACCTGGTTTTGCAAGGGGGGTCCCATGACTTTTTGGCCCGGGGCTCGGCGGCCACCTAGAGAAACCTACCAAACCCACACATTTCTGAAAACTAGACACCCGGGGATTCCAGGGAGGTATGACTTGCGTGGATCCCCCAACGTTTCTTACCCAGAATCCCCTGCAAACCTCAAATTTTGCCAAAAATGCACTTTTTTCTCACATTTCTGTGGTGGAAAGTTCTGAAATCTGCGTGGATCCACAAATTTCCTCCCACCCAGCGTTCCCCCAGATCTCCCGATAAAATGGTACCTCACTTGCGTGGGTGGGTCAAGGACCCGCGACAGGCAAGGGCCCAAAAGCTATTGAGGCGACATCAAAATTACCTATCTCAAACCAACCTGGTTTTGCATGGGGGGTCCCATGAGTTTTTGGCCCGGGGCTCGGAAGCCATCTAGGGAAACCTACCTAACCCACACATTTCTGGAAACTAGACACCCGGGGGATTCCAGGGAGGTATGACTTGCGTGGATCCCCCAACGTTTTCTTACCCAGAATCCCCTGCAAACCTCAAATTTTGCCAAAAAATGCACTTTTTTCTCACATTTCTGTGGTGGAAAGTTCTGGAATCTGCGTAGATCCACAAATTTCCTCCCACCCAGCGTTCCCCAGATCTCCCGATAAAAATGGTACCTCACTTGCGTGGGTGGGTCAAGGACCCGCGACAGGCAAGGGCCCAAAAGCTATTGAGGCGACATCAAAATTACCTATCTCAAACCAACCTGGTTTTGCATGGGAGTCCCATGAGTTTTGGCCCGGGGCTCGGAAGCCATCTAGGGAAACCTACCTAACCCACACATTTCTGGAAACTAGACACCCGGGGAGTCCAGCGAGGTATGGCTTGCGTGGGTCCCCCATCATTATCCTACCCAGAATCCCCTGCAAACCTCAAATTTCGCTGAAAAATTCACTTTTTCTCACATTTCTGTGGTGGAAAGTTCTGGAATCTGCGTGGATCCACAAATTTCCTCCTACCCAGCGTTCCCCCAGGTCTCCCGATAGAAATGGTACCTCACTTGTGTGGGTAGGCACAGTGGCTGCAACAGGAAATGGCCCAAATCGTACTCTGGAGACTTCAAAATTACCTATAGCAAAACTACCTGGTTTTGGGGGGGGGCACCTGAGATTTTGGCCCCGGGCTCGACGGCCATCTTGGGAAAGTACCAAACCCAAACATTTCTGAAAACTAGACACCCGGGGGAGTCCAATGAGGTATGGCTTGCGTGGATCCCCCAACGTTTTCCTACCCAAAATGCCATGCAAACCTCAAATTTAGCTGAAAAAACCACATTTTCCACATATTTTTGTGTGGAATCACCGTGCCGGCACAAATGTCCTACCACCCAGCGTTCCCCTTGTTCTCCCGAGTAAAATGATACCTCACTTGTGTGGGTGGGCCAAAGGCCTGTGGCTTGGAAGAGCCCAAAACATAGGGATTTATAGTATAGCACCGAGAATTCTAAGCGCTACATTTTTAAAAAATACGTTTTTAGCCAATTCTGCTTTGGACACCCACACAAGTGAGGTATCATTTTACTCGGGAGAACAAGGGGAACGCTGGGTGATAGGACATTTGTGCCGGCACGGTGATTCCACGCAAAAATATGTGGAAAATGTGTTTTTTTAGCTAAATTTAAGGTTTGCATTGCATTCTGGGTAGGAAAACGTTGGGGGATACAGGCAAGCCATACCTCATTGGACTCCCCGGGTGTCTAGTTTTCAGAAATGTTTGGGTTTGGTACTTTCCCAAGATGGCCACCGAGCCCGGGCCAAAATCTCAGGTGCCCCCCCAAAACGAGGTAGTTTTGCTATAGGTAATTTTGAAGTCTCCAGAGTACGATTTGGGCCATTTCCTGTTGCAGCCACTGTGCCTACCCACACAAGTGAGGTACCATTTTTATCGGGAGACCTGGGGAACACTGAGTGGGAGGAAATTTGTGGATCCACGCAGATTTCAGAACTTTCCATCACACAAATGTGAGAAAAAAGTGAATTTTGGGCGAAATTCGAGGTTTGCAGGGATTCTGGGTAGGAGAATGATGGGGGACCCACGCAAGCCATACCTTGCTTGACTCCCCGGGTGTCTAGTTTCCAGAAATGTGTGGGTTAGGTAGGTTTCCCTAGATGGCTGCCGAGCCCCGGGCCAAAACTCATGGGACTCCCATGCAAAACCAGGTTGGTTTGTGATAGGTAATTTTGATGTCGCCTCAATAGCTTTTGGGCCCTTGCCTGTCGCGGGTCCTTGACCCACCCATGCAAGTGAGGTACCATTGTTATCGGGAGACCTGGGGGAACGCTGGGTGGGAGGAAATTTGTGGATCCACGCAGATTCCAGAACTTTCCACCACAGAAATGTGAGAAAAAAGTGAATAGTTCGGCGAAATTTGAGGTTTGCAGGGGATTCTGCGTAGGAGAATGATGGGGGACCCACGCAAGCCATACCTCGCTGGACTCCCCCGGGTGTCTAGTTTCCAGAAATGTGTGGGTTTGGTAGGTTTCCCTAGATGGCTGCCGAACCCCGGACCAAAAACTCATGGGACCCCCCATGCAAAACCAGGTTGGTTTGTGATAGGTAATTTTGATGTCGCCTCAATAGCTTTTGGGCCCCTGCCTGTCGCGGATCCTTGACCCACCCACGCAAGTGAGGTACCATTTTTATCATGAGACCTGGTTGAATGCTGGGTGGGAGGAAATTTGTGGATCCACGCAGATTGTAGAACTGTCCACCACAGAAATGTGTGGAAAATGTGTTTTTTTTGACAATTTAGGTTTGCAAGGGATTCTGGGTAACAGAACCTGGTGGGAGGCAGTCAAGTCAGCCCATCCTGGATTCCCCTGGGTGTCTAGTTTTCACAAATGTATAGGTTTGCTAGGTTTCCCTAGGTGCCGGCAGAGCTATGGTTCAAAAACTACAGCTAGGCACTATGCCAAAAAAGGGTAATTTTTCACTGCGAAATTGAGGTGTGTCCACGTTGCGTTTTGCGCCATTTCCTGTCGCGGGCACTAGGCCGACCCACACAAGTGAGGTACCATTTTTCTCGGAAGACTTTGGGGAACGCGGGGTGGGTGGAAATTTGTGGATCCACGCAGATTCCAGAACTTTCCACCACAGAAATGTGGGGAAAATGTGGTTTTTTTGACAATTTTTTAGGTTTGCAAGGGATTCTGGGTAACAGAACCTGGTGGGAGGCAGTCAAGTCACCCCATCCTGGATTCCCCTGAGTGTCTAGTTTTCAAAAATGTATAGGTTTGCTAGGTTTCCCTAGGTGCCGGCAGAGCTATGGTTCAAACACTACAGCTAGGCACTATGCCAAAAAAGGGTAATTTTTCACTGCGAAATTGAGGAGTGTCCATGTTGCGTTTTGCGCCATTTCCTGTCGCGGGCACTAGGCCGACCCACACAAGTGAGGTACCATTTTTCTCGGAAGACTTTGGGGAACGCGGGGTGGGTGGAAATTTGTGGATCCACGCAGATTCCAGAACTTTCCACCACAGAAATGTGGGGAAAATGTGTTTTTTTGGACAATTTTTTAGGTTTGCAAAGGACTCTGGGTAACAGAACCTGGTGGGAGGCAGTCAAGTCCCCCCATCCTGGATTCCCCTGGGTGTCTAGTTTTCAAAAATGTATAGGTTTGCTAGGTTTCCCTAGGTCCCCTCAGAGCTATGGTTCAAAAACTACAGCTAGGCACTTTGCCAAAAAAGGGTCATTTTTCACTGCGAAATTGAGGTGTGTCCACGTTGCGTTTTGCGCCGTTTCCTGTCGCGGGCACTAGGCCAACCCACACAAGTGAGGTATCATTTTTCTCGGAAGACTTTGGGGAACGTGGGGTGGGTGGAAATTTGTGGATCCACGCAGATTCCAGAACTTTCCACCATAGAAATGTGAGGAAAATGTGTATTTTTTGACAATTTGTTAGGTTTGCAAGGGATTCTGGGTAACAGAACCTGGTGGGAGCCAGTCAAGTCACCCCATCCTGGATTCCCTGGGTGTCTAGTTTTCAAAAATGTATAGGTTTGCTAGGTTTCTATAGGTGCTGGCAGAGCTAGGGTTCAAAAACTACAGCTAGGCACTTTGTCAAAAAGGGTCATTTTTCACTGCGAAATTGAGGTGTGTCCACGTTGCGTTTTGCGCCGTTTCCTGTCGCGGGCACTAGGCCGACCCACACAAGTGAGGTATCATTTTTCTCGGAAGACTTTGGGGAACGCGGAGTGGGTGGAAATTTGTGGATCCACGCAGATTCCAGAACTTTCCACCACAGAAATGTGAGGAAAATGTGTATTTTTTGACAATTTGTTAGGTTTGCAAGGGATTCTGGGTAACAGAACCTGGTGGGAGCCAGTCAAGTCACCCCATCCTGGATTCCCCTGGGTGTCTAGTTTTCAAAAATGTATAGGTTTGCTCGGTTTCCATAGGTGCTGGCAGAGCTATGGTTCAAAAACTACAGCTAGGGCACTTTGTCAAAAAAGGGTCATTTTTCACTGTGAAATTGGGGTGTGTCGACGTTGCGTTTTGCGCCGTTTCCTGTCGCGGGCACTAGGCCTACCCACACAAGTGAGGTACAATTTTTCTCGGAAGACTTTGGGGAACGCGGGGTGGGTGGAAATTTGTGGATCCACGCAGATTTCAGAACTTTCCACCACAGAAATGTGAGGAAAATGTGTATTTTTTTGACAATTTGTTAGGTTTGCAAGGGATTCTGGGTAACAGAACCTGGTGGGAGCCAGTCAAGTTACCCCATCCTGGATTCCCCTGGGTGTCTAGTTTTCAAAAATGTATAGGTTTGCTAGGTTTCCATAGGTGCTGGCAGAGCTAGGGTTCAAAAACTACAGCTAGGCACTTTGTCAAAAAAGGGTCATTTTTCACTGTGAAATTGGGGTGTGTCTTTGTTGTGTTTTGCGCCGTTTCTTGTCGCGGGCACTAGGCCTACCCACACAAGTGAGGTACCATTTTTCTCGGAAGACTTTGGGGAACGTGGGGTGGGTGGAAATTTGTGGATCCACGCAGATTCCAGAACTTTCCACCACAGAAATGTGAGGAAAATGTGTTTTTTTATCAATCTTTTAGGTTTGCAAGGGATTCTGGGTAACAGAACCTGGTGGGAGGCAGTCAAGTTACCCCATCCTGGATTCCCCTGGGTGTCTAGTTTTCAAAAATGTATAGGTTTGCTAGGTTTCCCTAGGTGCCGGCAGAGCTATAGTTCAAAAACTACAACTAGGCACTTTGCCAAAAAAGGGTCATTTTTCACTGCGAAATTGAGGTGTGTCCACGTTGCGTTTTGCGCCGTTTCCTGTCGCGGGCACTAGGCCTACCCACGCAAGTGAGGTATCATTTTTCTCAGAAGACTTTGGGGAACGCGGGGTGGGTGCAAATTTGTGGATCCACGCAGATTCCAGAACTTTCCACCACAGAAATGTGAGGAAAATTTGTTTTTTTTTACAATTTGTTAGGTTTGCAAGGGATTCTGGGTAACAGAACCTGGTGGGAGCCAGTCAAGTCACCTCATCCTGGATTCCCCTGGGTGTCTAGTTTTCAAAAATGTATAGGTTTGCTAGGTTTCCTTAGGTGCTGGCAGAGCTAGGGTTTAAAAACTACAGCTAGGCCCTTTGTCAAAAAAGGGTCATTTTTCACTGTGAAATTGGGGTGTGTCCACGTTGCGTTTTGCGCCCTTTCCTGTCGCGGGCACTAGGCCTACCCACACAAGTGAGGTACCATTTTTCTCGGAAGACTTTGGGGAATGTGGGGTGGGTGGAAATTTGTGGATCCACGCAGATTCCAGAACTTTCCACCACAGAAATGTGAGGAAAATGTGTTTTTTTTATCAATCTTTTAGGTTTGCAAGGGATTCTGGGTAACAGAACCTGGTGGGAGCCAGTCAAGTCACCCCATCCTGGATTCCCCTGAGTGTCTAGTTTTCAAAAATGTATAGGTTTGCTAGGTTTCCCTAGGTGCCGGCAGAGCTAGGGTTCAAAAACTACAGCTAGGCCCTTTGCAAAAAAAGGGTACTTTTTCATTGTGAAAATGTGGTGTGTTGGGTTTTGAGCCATTTCATGTCGTGGGCACTATGCCTACCCACACAAGTGAGGTACCATTTTTATAGGGAGACTTAGGGTAATTCAGATTTGTAAAGCAACTGTTATTACCTGTTGACTTTGGATGCATTCTGCCTTCCAAATGAAAGACATTGTGTAAAAAAGAAGTAATTTTAAAAAATGACCGATAATTCTCATGCTAGTATGAGTATTCCCAATTTCGGAAATGTGCAAATATCTACTGTTTCTAAACTCTATATTTTATTCCCATTTCAGAAATACATAGGTGTCTTTCATACCGATTTTTCCATGTATACATTTTCCCACAATAATTGCTATATACCCGGTACATAATAAAAAACCATTGCAATGCGCTGCTCAGTTGTTGGCTCTGGGTTCGTCGGGTTCTTGGTGAACCTACAAGTCCTATATATCCCCACAACCAGTAAGGCCCAGCGGATGTAACGGTATATTGCTTTCAAAGAGCTGTCATAATTAGAAGAAGTTACAGGTGAAAACGTTGACACAAAAGGCTGTTTTTTTCAACTAATTTTAAATTTTTCCTATATTTAACTGTTAGTTTCTATAAAGAAACCTTGATGGATCTACACAAATGACCCCTTGCTGAATTCAGAATTGTGTCTACTTTTCTAAAATGTATAGCTGTCTAGGATCCATTATTGCTTTCATACCCATTTCTACCATTAACTGGAAGGAGGTTGAAAACACAAAAAATAGCAAAAATAGGCTAGGTCCCAGAAAAATGCCAAAACTGTGTAAAAATGTTGGTTTTCTGACAAAAGTCTGTCATTCCCTAAAAGCTGGGAAAATGGTGATTTCAGCCCCACAAACCCTTTTTGATACCATTTGCAGGAAAAACCCAGACGCTTTCATTTGCAGCCCTTTTTTCGCATTTTTCCCAAAAACCCCAAAATGTAGCTGTATTTTGGCTAATTTCTGGGACCCCTCCAGGGGAATCCACAAACCCTGGGTACCTTTACAATCCCCATGATGTTGGAAAAAAGGACGCAAATTTGGCGTGGATACCTTATGTGGTCAAAAAGTTACAGGGGCCTAAGCGCGCACTACCCCAAATAGCCAAAAAAGGCTTAGCACAGGGGGAAAAGGCCTAGCAGTGAAGGGGTTAAAACCTGAAAAATATGAAAACTTCTGCACAAATGTCTGCGAACTACCCTTTGGTGGTGTAGGGCAATGTTCCCACTGATGGTACTCAAACACATTTCTAGGCGAAATCGATTTGTGCAGGAAATGATGACCATAATGTTGGTAACAGTACAAAGTGTCATAGTCTGAATTACTTTCTAACATTTCAGTGTTCGGAAATGCAGCAGTTTTTTCTAAATCAGACAACATGTTATTAACAGTTTCAGTGTCCCAATCATCAGAAAATGTACTGGAGGTAATGATATCACTTAATTAAATTTTAAATAAATGAGGAATTTTTAAAAGTTCAGTCAGACCGAATATTTCAAAATCAACCTTGTCCCAAACTATACCACCCGGTATAGGAACCGCTGTGATGTTCACTGATAACAAGTCTCTCTGTTCACGATGAGACGATTGATGTGGTTTTAAAATCAAATTAACTTTCGGGCTGTAGAGCTCTATTGAAGATATCATCCATTAATAAGCATGCTAAAAGTTATAACTAAGCCTAGCCAGAAAAGAAAAAATAGAATCCAAGTAATTACCCAAAGTTCAATCAAGGCGGTACCAGGTAAGACTTTTTAAGAAAGTTCAGTAAGTCTTTAGCTTGTTGTTTACGTGATTTTTGGGCTGGCGTCGTTTCCGGTTCACTTGGATCTAAAGAAAACGTATCAAAATTCATGAAGTAGCCAGAAGCAGTTCGATCAATTGTAGGAATTGCATCGGGATTTGTTGAGATCGCATTTTGCTCTCGTCGAGGCATGTTGACGTAGATGTCTGTATTTGGTCTGATTGCAACTTGAGTGTTGTTTTGAGTTTTATTTTGTAGATGAACTTCGGGTTCAAGGGGAACGAGTTCCATAGCATTGTTGCTTAGTCGTTCATTCCGTACAGTAGGCTCTTCAAACGTGATGAGACTTTCTGTTTGAACTTCTTGGATTGTAGCTAGAGGAGGGCGTCTGCTACTGTGGAGTCCACGAGACCTACTGTTCAGTGTTGGCCACATAGTGTGGTTTGTTTAAGTCAATCGAGACAAATCTTTTCTCCTTTTTCCCGGCAAGAGGCGGTAAAAGAACAGTTAGTGTTCCTTGAATTGCTAGGACAGGTAAGGCTTCCTGTATGATGGTCTAAATTCTTTCTTGTCCGCTATTTTCTCTCTGACCAGATCCCCGATCTTTGGGATCCAGACAGGTCTTGCCGTGTTTGCCTTGACTTCCTCAGTGGCGGTCTGTTTCTGGACAACGTTGCTTTGTTGTGTCCTGGATTTATTTAGATCCTGTAAAACAGCCAAACGATCATCGATATTAAAGGGTTTCTCATCCGCCACTGTGCCTTCATACTCAAGATCAGCTACCCACATTCTTGTCCCAAATAGGACCTCATATGGAGTGACACCCCCTAGAGAATTTCTTGGCTGGTTGTTTAGTGCTCTTTATGCCCCACGTTGGGTGCCATGTCGTGTAGTTCCTATAGTACCCATGCAGGACCTGCGCGTTTAGATAACATAAACTGTGGGTTTGGTGGCAGACTGATTCTGTACACCCCCACCGAGAAATGTCAGCCTGTTTGCAAAAGCTAGCTCACAGTGCCACTAGTGTCTCCTCTTATCGGGGAGAGATTAGTTTCTGGCAACCTTAGAACATGACAACCCTGATCCCTCAAGATCGTGGAAACAATGTACTACTTTTCGCTCAGTCACTCGTGCTTATTTAGTTTATCTCAGAGGTACACAGAATGAAACAGTCTGGGCGTTTCAATAAGGATTTATTGAACAGTTGTTATTCTCGTGTAAAATATATGAGTTGTAACAACCATTAGACAGTAGCTGAGATATATGATTAGCAGTACTATGAATATAAATGGATAGTACAGTTCTACCATCTTGCATTACGCATGAATAAATACATGAATATAAAATGCATTGATAAAAGAGAGTGCGTACTCCTATGATGCCTATCTAGATGTACCTAAGTGTGCCTAGCATGTGAGTAGGTGTGCAGCCAAGAATCCCTCTAGGATTTAGTCGAACCCCATTACCTGAAGTGAGAATGTAGGAGCCCCTCTTGGTCTCAAGCTGGACACCCCACACGGGATGTTCAGACCACTGTCAGCTGGAGCGTCTGCATGCAGGAGCCTCAGCGTCTCTGGTCAGTGTGTCGGCCTGGAAGTCTTGGTTCCCTCTCACTACTGATAGCAAGAGTTGCTGTATTTATACAGAAAAGTATATAGAGTCCCTTTGTCCCTTGTTCTTGTGTTAGCCATTGTTGGGGATGAGGATGATGTATGGGATGAACCTTGTGCGTAGATATTAGGAAGGTGGTGTATAGCCCCTGCCTGGTTTCCAAGTAGCCTCATGAATATTTTATTCATGCAGTGTCAGTCTAAAGATGGAGTCATAGAACACTATTGTTCGGGAAAACCCTCCTTCTGCACCCAGGCCTAGAACTAGGTAAAAGGTTCAGTCCATAAAGGGGTTCAATCCTTAAAAGGCTTGTTAGTGTGTAATGTAGGGGAGGTGATGTAGGTGAAAGGGTATGATGTTACTCGGGCCTATATTAAGGTACCTATATGAAACATAACAGGGAGGCAGCAAGGTCCATTACCGGTCACCTCAGGAATGCCTCCTGACCCTCGGGTGCGTATATAGAGCCGGCGGTATAATCGTGTGCGTTAATAGTTATGCTAGAAGCCTTCCTTTAATCTCTGCCTGCTTCAACCCAACCTTGCCCCCAAACGAGCGCGAGAAAAGAATAGCTACGCCTGCCGTTTTAGTAGTATGCGAAGAGAAATATTGCTGAGGGAAAGCTCTCGATCTGAGTCTGTGAGTGTCTTTGGCTAGGAGGTGAGTTTCTTGCAGTAAGCAAATTTGTGCTGACGAGTGCTCTAAGTAGGACAGGACGGCCTTCCTCTTAATTGGGCTATTCAGGCCCTTCACATTTAGGGTGAAGATTTTAAGCTCGTCCAGCATGCCTGTGGGGCCCCTGGAGGTCCTGCATAGTGAACTGGTGAGCCCTAGTGTCTTCCCATCTAACGCTCCCTGAGCTATCCGAAGTGTTTGCCTCATAAGCGACCGCTGCCTCTAGTAGGGCAGGATAGGTCCCCGACCCAAGAGAAAAAGCAACTACAACAAAAGAAAAGTGAAAAACCCCAACAAGAGAGTCCCAGCAACAAAGTCCAAGGGGACTAAAGTCCAACATCTTGGGATGTGTGTGGTCCGAGGTCTAAGCCCCGGCTCGAGAGAGGGAATGGAGAACTGGAAGGGGTGCCTGTGGCCAGTGTCTCCCCGCCCCCGCCCGGGCCCACCCAGCCTTCTGTGTAGGATTTAAGCAAAGGTGGCTTGGCTGTGTCCGCTTGCTGCCTCCGGTTACTCCAAATGCCCATCGCCGGATGGCTCCCCTGTGAGGGACGCTAGGACTGCTTGGCGTTCCTTAAACATGGTGGCTGAGTCTGGTTTAGTGAGCCTGTTGGAGATTTGATCCGGGTCCACCCATGCCCGCTTCTCCTATTTCTGTTTCGTTTGCTTGGCGGTGTCTCCTCATCTGTGGGATCCGCGATGCCCAAGAGCTTGCTGGCCTCAGCAACTGATCGGATTTGACGGAGCTCACCGTTGAGGGGGAAAATCAGTCTAAATGGGTGACCCCATGAGTACGACACGCCAATGGACCGCAAGTGTGCAGTGATAGGCCGGAACGCTTTTCTTTTCAATAGGGTCGAGGCAGCTAAGTCCTGATATAAGGTAGGTCTCTGATCTTTATATGTGAAGGTGGGAGCATCTCTGGCTGCGCGTAAGATCCGTCCTTTCAATTGATAGTCATGGACGCAGGTCAAGATGTCTGCTGGAGGGGCCGAGTTGCTTCTTCGGGGTCCTACTCTGTGCATGCAGTCAAGCTTGATGGAGAACTCTTCTGGCTCACCGAGGAGTGCGCGGAACATGTCCACCACCATGGCCTCGATGTTAGTGTCCTCCAGCCCCGTTGCGATGCCTCGGATACAGATGTTGTTGCGACGGGACCTGTTTTCCAGGTCCTCCATGTGCGCTTGGAGATCCAGATTTTGCTCCCGTAAGCGGATGACTTCCTGCTGTTAGCTCTCGGCTCTTCCGCCGTGCTCGACTCATGGTCCTCCAAGGAGTTAACCCTCTCTCCCAGGGAGTCTATGTCGCGTTGCACCTCCCTCTTGTCCACAGACAGCTCTCGCTTCATGGTGGTGAGGTCTTCTCTCAAGGAGGAGAAGATGGACTCCAAAAAGGAGCGACTGACTGGACCCTCCGCATCTCCTCCCCCTCCGTCTCCGCAGAGGACCCCTGGATGGGTGGGTTCTCGGATTGGGGTGTTTTTAAAAGCATGTCCTTGACCGATCTGTCTTTCTTTGGTCTGCCTGCGGCCATGACAGGGGCACCTCCAGAGCCATGTCTCGCCTCCTTTTATCTGCTGTAATCGCAGGTCGTGGATCTCCTCCAGCAGCTATGGGCTTGGCTTGTGTATCCCGGACTCTTACTTGTCCCACCTAAAGGGAGGGGGGCCCCTAGCGCCTGCCCAATATGTCCCCTGATTTCAGAGGTCCGCTGTGTGCTAGGCTGCCGCCCCTCTCCCACCACCGCTCTTAACTCCAGGTCTGGTGTCTTGACATGCGATTCGATAGGGCCCTAGGTTTTGCTGTCATGGCTCAGCCCCACAGAGCGATCCCGCCGGGGCCGTTGCTCCCCCTCCGCCAATCCAGTCAGCCTCTGATCTGCTATTGCGAGGGCGTATCCCCCGGGGCTACGGCCCTACAGATGCTGCTAACAATAGCCTGTTGCAGTCAAATCCTCGCTCCGCTTATTTGGGCCTTGTTCCCCCTAGGCCTCAGTGCATCGCCGGCAGAGAGCTGCTTCTTTGGGGTAGTGTGTACTCACTGTGGTCTTTCCGGACTTTCCTCTGCAGCGCTTGATGGGGTCACCACCACTCCCAGCTGAAGGGCCCAAGATAAGGCAGGAGCCAAGGCCCACTCAAAGGCTCTGTTCAACTCGCTGCCGACAGGCATGCTCTGAAGGGGAGGGGCCGCTGGTCCCACGCGAGCAGGCAAGTGGGGGCACGCCCTGGTAGCCACACACCGCACCCGGTCTAACCAGGCCGTCTCCGCAGCACCCGGGGCCCACACTCTGCAGCAGCCCGCTGCGACTGCCACACTTGCCGCTCCCCATTGCTCTGGCTCTCCAGGATCCTCTTCGCTCTCGCCGCAGCCCTCCGCCCGCTTTACATGGGAAAAAGAGTAGGCCGCAGGTAACACCCGGGGAGGGGGGGGGGCAGTCCGCACCAATCTCTGTTGCTGCAGGCCCCGGTTTCGGCCCCGATTCCAGGCCGGCTCCGACCCCCGTGGTGTGCTTTGCTGCAGGAGGGCGCCGAAGGCGGCGATCTCGTCGGCCCCCTCTGGGTGAGGCCACATATGTTATTCAGTTCAGGCCGGAACCGCCGGGCCTCTTCGCTGCCGCCCCGTCACGGCCGCCTCTGTTCCTCGCTGCTTTCCTCCAGCGGGGTCCCCCACGGTGCCTACAGATACCGGAGGGGGGAGAGTCCACCCCAGGACGTCACCCTTCCGAGTTCGGGGTCGCTTGATCTTCAGCCGACCCCCTCCGTTGCTTCACGGCCTTCTGCCTAGGGCAGCGGGAGCCTCTCAGGCGCGGACCCGCTCCCGCACGTAACCTCTCCTCGTGCTTAAAGCGCAGCGCTGGCTCCGGGATTGCTTGTCCAGGGGGGGCGTCTTTGCTTAGCCCCGCTTCCCCTGAGGGTATGTTGCTGCCGAGCCCTCTCTGGATGCTATAAATCGCCGAATTCGGCCCAGCGGGAGCGGAGGGACAGGAGAAAGACAGGAGAAAGCGTCCTACCGCTCCGCCATCTTGGCCACACCCCCCGACTCCCGATTTGTGAAGCAAAAAATGGCTTTCCTGTTAGCTGTATCCCGCCTGAAATTGGCTCTGTTTCAATAGAAGTAAATGGGGTAAATACCTCCCATTTATTTTTTTTAATGCTCTCACTTTCCTCTTCTAAAATGTTGACCTGTATGGTTACGTCACCGTAAGAATTCACATCGAAGCAACTTAGAACCCTAGAACCGTGCCGGAGCCTCTGTGTGATTCAGAAAGTGGCATCTCCCAGAAGGATGCACGTCTACATCTCGCAGTTCAGTAGTTTAAATTCTCTACCTTCACAGAAATGGTCCTGAATGCTCCCTTTGTACGTGCGCTTACACGCATTAATGGCGGTCATAATTTTATAGCCATGATATTAAGAAAAAGTCAGAAGTTAAAAAATTAATTTCTTCTACACAAAAAAAACTGAACGTTGAACTAAAAATCCACACAAGTGATGCACGTCTCTGGCCACATGATGGCAATGTTGTACAATGGAAAACCGTTGAGAACTCGAGGCCTTGCTCAGTACATCAGCCTGGTGATAGGGAGTTATTCATAAGCGGCAATGCTTCGTAAACGACCAGTTTATACCATGCTCTGCCATTCCATGTGTGTCTGCAATCTTTCAAACAAACGCGGCTTGAGACACTTTAAACACTCACAGACAAAATGTAATACAAAGAATGAGGCCACAACTAAATATACTGCAGGCTGATGAGTAGAGTCGTGTAGAGTAGAGAGGATTAGAGTGAAGGGGCATAGAGTGGAGTGGTGCAGCGTAGAGTGCAGTGACACAGGGTGGAGTGGCATGGAGTGATGCACAGGAGATTGCAGTGGTGTGGAGTGGTGCAGTGCAGAGTGGCGAGGAGTAAAGTGAAGTATGCATGGTGTGGTGGCGCACTGCCATTACAGACAACACATCTTCCATTCAAATGAACATTACATTTGCACAGACACACAGTTTTACTGATAAATGTATACAGCACACTTCAGAATTACCAAAAAAGGTGCTTCATTTGTGCTTTTCTAATGCCAATATAGTCTGAAATATCTGCACGGTTCATTTACAAACATTTAATGTGTGCTAGAAAAAGAACATTGTACAGCCTTCCTCAAGCACATCCCCAGCAGCCAGCATGACTGTCACATAAATCCTCTCACTTTGAAATCAGAGAAAGAAAAGTAAACACTAAGCTCCTTGGAGGACAGAGATTGACATTTGACCTCTGTCTTTGAATGCACAGCAAATGTGAAAAGATAAGAACAACATTTAAATGCCTGTTTACAGAAATCAAGCAATGGTGCAGGAATACGGTAAGTAGGGTTTGGGCAACGGAAGGGACGAACTCAAGCTGGACAGCCTAAAACAAACAGAGCCAGTAAATCGAAAGCAAGCAAATGTGAGCTGCACGCCACAGAGCCAAAGGTAAGCAACGGGCAGAATGCAATCCCAGAGAAGCTTTCCAAATGTCCCCAAGATGTCGTTAGCAAACCAGACTGCTGCGGTGTCTGGTAGGCTTCGACCTAAAAAGGCTTGGGGCCTGCCCATTGCTTACCATTTGTGCACTTCAGTATCACTCTTCTTTGCAGCGTCCCTAATTGGCTATTCCAGCTGAAACATCACTTCTGATGCTTGCTGTGGAGCACGGACCAAGAACAGATTGATTCAACGTCATCACTGCCCATCTGCTGCTCCCGATCTGCTTGAGGTACTATTTCTCCCCCTCCAATTCCTGCGACCTGCTGCTCCCTTTATATCGCTTTTTTTTGTTGTTTACTTTTTGTCTCTGTCTCTGCATATCTGCTCTTGTCAGACTGCTCCTGCCGCATGTCCACCCATGTGTTTGCTGTCTTTGGCCTGCACAGGCGCTCTTGTGATTTTGCGCCGTAATCTTTAGTTTTACTGCCATTACAGACTTTTATCAGTGATGTTATCTGGTGGGTAAACCCGCTTGTTTCATCACATACCCACCAATACATCTTCCAAAGAGCAGGCACGTATACCCTCCCATCTCAACCTGCATGAAAATCATACTTCATCCTTCCACGTGGGCCTGTTCTGTTCCTCTTCTAGGTCACACATTTTTATAACCCTCGCTGTGCATAGTGCTCATATTTTGCACCTGTTCCTGCACATGCAGATCTCTCACTTCACATGTGTGCACTCATGTGCATTTCTAGATGCCAATGTTTTTGAAGAATATTATCCCAGTGAGCTTCTCTCAACACGCTTGTATATCGTCCCCATATGCGTGCCCCTCTTTCCTTGTGAGCGTTTACCACTATGTGCATTTCTCAATCCTGCTGCAGCGTGCCTCCCCATAGGTAGGAATTGATACAATCGGCGAGCAAGTATAATATGTAAATAAAACACATACAGGACAGTGTGGGTCTGGATATACTGTTCACGTATTTCTTAGCACTGGAACTGCTATGACAAACAGCAGCATAAGGATGCAGGATTTAAATACTAAATAATAGCCTGACTTGGAGTTCTATTTGATTGTAAACAGAACTTCACATTTTAAGATGAAACAATACTAAAGTGGTTCGTCTTGATGCCCCTTCCAGCCCCCCTCCTGCCGTCTCTTATGTTTTTGATCCTCTTGAAGTCCGAGGTCTTGCTTTGCATCCTGATGTTCCTCATGTTGCTATCCTCTCCTGCTCTCTTCCCACTATTAATGTTAGCCTTTTCACAGCCACACTCAATCAATGATGTATTTTAATATTATGGGCTGATGTAATATTAGGGCCCATTTGTAACACTCAACAAATCAACCCAGAGAAAGATTGCACACAGCAGACGGATATAAAATGTACACATTATTTCAAATAAGTTCTGAACACATCATTCAATGAAACCACCAGGGCCGGACTGAGAACACAAATCAGCCCTGGCAATGTTATCGGACCAGCCCCCGGGAGAGGGGGAGAGCAGGGGTTGGGCGAGAGTGCAAGTGTGAAGCACTGCTGCTTAACTAAACCGCCCCCCGCAAAGCTGCTTTTGTTACTGGGGCCGATATTGCTGCAAAACCGCCCCCACTAACAAAACCGACCCCACAGCTTCAAACCCGGCCCCCACCCTTCCAGCCTCCTGGGTAAACACCACCAGTTGCCCGCTATGTCCAGTCCGACCCTGGAAACCACATACAAGGAATGCAAATAAAAAATGTACATTTTTAACCGAGAAACATTGCACACATCACCCTATCATTGAAAAGTTTTCACGGGAAAAAGACAGTGTGCATCACCAAAAGAAACAACGTACACACCAGTTATAGAAACAATGCCAAGGTCTGCTCTATATCATGTTTTAAAAACAAATGCTTATAGATATTTTGCTTCAACTGTTTTGTTGCCTTGTCCATGTCATTTTTGTTTGTCACTGTTTCTTTTTCTTTATGGTATTTAGGATTTGCGGGTGCTATGTACCAAACAGCACAATAAGACATCTGGCAGCATACATTTGTTTCCGTTACACACCAGTTCTTTGCATAGAATTGATGCAGTTGACGAACAATTACAATATTTAAATAGTACGCATACAGGACAGTTCGTCTTTGGATATACTGTTCCTGTCTTTCTTAACACTGGGACTGCTATCCATGGCACACAAATCCTCTCCACTCAATTCCACTCCACACAATTTTATGCAACACAATACCCATCCACAACACACAATTCCACTCCACGCCACACAGTTCGACCCTTGACCTTGCCAGGTAGGTCGCTCCCCCACCACACAGCTCCGCCTGTGCTGTCTGCCCGCTGCTCCTGTAGGTAAGATCGCCCTCCGCTTGTGGCCCCGGTGCCAGTTTTGTCTGCTTGTCTCCCCTTTCCTTTCTGTGCCCCTCGCTGCCCCACTGTTGTTGTGCCCGTGATTTGCCTGCTTTCCCCCCGTTTTTCCTTCTGTGCCCTCGCTGCCCCACTGTTGTTGTGCCCGTGATTTGCCTGCTTTCCCCCCGTTTTTCCTTCTGTGCCCCTCGCTGCCCCACTGTTGTTGTGCCCGTGATTTGCCTGCTTTCCCCCGTTTTTCCTTCTGTGCCCCTCGCTGCCCCACTGTTGTTGTGCCCGTGATTTGCCTGCTTTCCCCCCGTTTTTCCTTCTGTGCCCCTCGCTGCCCCACTGTTGTTGTGCCCGTGATTTGCCTGCTTTCCCCCCGTTTTCCTTCTGTGCCCCTCGCTGCCCCACTGTTGTTGTGCCCGTGATTTGCCTGCTTTCCCCCCGCTTTTCCTTCTGTGCCCCTCGCTGCCTATCGCCATTCCCGCCGCTGCGTCCCCTGCGGCCCCGCCCCCTGACTGCCCATTCGCTGCCCCTGCCTCCCCGCCTCCCAGCTGCTCCTCCCTCCCACCTCCCCATAAATGGCGGCCGCTGCACGGCCGCGCAGCGGACGTGCGCAGCGGGCGCGCCGCTGGCGCGCCGAAGGCGCGCCTAAGGCAAGCCCGTCTGCGCCCGTCCGCGACTGGACCGCGCCCAGCGCCAGAACCCCTGGATCCCACCGATGCAACACCACTCGACGGACCTACGACGCCGCCACACTCACCGCACTCAATGCCGGCCGGAACCCTGCCTGCTACCGAGCCTCACCGAGACGCACCCACGGACCCTTCACCTGCCAAACCTGCCGATTCACCTGCCCCCTGACGTGCACCACCTCCGCCAAGTCGAGCAACAGCAGCAACCACCTGACCCAGGACCATCTCGCCTTCAGGAAGCAGCTCAAGACCTGGCTGTTCGAGCAGTAACTTACCCCCTCCCCCAGCGCCTTGAGACCCTCCCGGGTGAGTAGCGCGCTCTATAAATGCCGTGATTGATTGACAGTTCCATGCCACTCCACACAATTCCACTCCAGTCAACATAATTACACTCCATGCCACTCTGTTCCTCTCCACTCCACACAGTTCCTCTCCACTCCACACAATTCGCCTCCATCAGTTCCACTCCATGCCACACAATTTGACTTCACTCCACTCCACACAATTCAACTGTACACAATTCCATTTCCACACCAGACAATTCCACTGCACGCCACACAATTCCACTGCACTCCACACAGTTTCACTGCACGCCACTCAATGCCACTTCACGCCACAAAATTCCACTTCACACAATTCCACCCCATGCCACACAAATCCACATCACACAATTCCACTCCACACCACACAATTCCATATGAACCAATTCCACTCCACTCCACACAGATCCGCTGCATTCCACACAATTCCAAACCACACAGTTCCAATCCACACAATTCTACTCCCTGCCACACAATTACACTCCACACTCCACAATTCCGCTCCACTCCATATAGTTCCATGCCACAAAATTACACTCCACACATTTCCACTCCACTCCACACTACACAATTCTATTCCACAATACACAATGCTACCCCCACTCCATGCGACACAATGCCACTCCACTCCACCCCACTTCAACAAAGCCATTAGAGCTCATATAGGCGAGACCTATTGGCTTTGTCAATGCTTGTTTACATTAAGCCACTGGGTTTATACCCTCACTTGGAGTAGATTTGTCTTTTTTTTTTAAAATTCGAACATTGTTTCCAGTAATACTCTTGGGATGCTATGAATATTACAAGGGCCTTGAGGAGAGAGGGGCGGATGGGCATTGCTCCCCAGGCCACATGGTTTTTCAGGGCCTGTGATACAATATCTATTTATAGATTTCAAAGGAAGCCTGCCATTTTTAGGTCAAGCCTACTAGAAGCAGAAGCTGTCCCCCTGCAAAAGACCTACTGTCAGCTTACTAACATCTTAAAGTGGACCCATAGCTTACCATTGGTTGGCTTTCCTGTCGCTCTTATTTGCTTGCTTCGTTTTTGATGGCTTGCCTTGTCCATCTTGATTTTGTCCCATCTCTGGAGCAAAGCCTCAATACGTGTGTCCTTCCACTGGTCCCTTTTAGGGAGCTACTTTTTTTCTTTTACTTTCAGCACTCAGTGAGATTGAATGTGTTTCTTGTTCTCTCTCCCAAGTACCTCCCACTCCATCCTCTCTGTGTTGCTCCCTCGTCCCACATCATCCTTTGCTTCATCGCATGATAGACTAAAGCCACACAATTTAATCACAGCAACCTTATCTAGATACGCTGGACTAAAAGTCCTGCCTCTACATCTATCCATGCAGTGGTGATTTCACTAGTACATTTCCCCTTTTAAACTCAAAATACTGGAAAAACATCAAACAACACCCTTAGCAACATTGCACGTTAGTGCTGCCTTTACTGTGACTCAGTTGCACGTGTAGCTGCTTCCAAAAGTCGAAACGGGTACAGAGCCAACTTTATGTCCATTTAGGGGAAACTGTTATTTTTGTTCCATTACTTCATGGGAGCTAAGCTGTGACTCAGCATCAGGGCCTCCAAAGAGGTTCCTTTAGCTCTCCATCTGACCCCATCCCTGCCCCCCTTGCAGTCAGGACTCTCCCAAACCTCCTGGCCTGCTATTTAATACATCCTTGCTGACCCCTCTGCCCCTCGCCCAGTTCATTCTTAACAAGGCAGGCAGTAACATGACACAGTCATGATTCTTGTTCTCTTGCCACAGTCATCCAACACAGTACAATATCTTGGTAGTAGCAAGAACTGGTTATCTTCTTGAGTTATATTCTACAACACATTCATCACCAAGACAAAGGTATCTCAAAATAACATTTATTGTCTGTAGTGACACCCTGACAGTTACTCAAATGCACTTCTATTTAATCCACAACCCCATGATAATGGTATCAATATTGACTGAGCCCAGTTTTGCGCGCCA
Organism: Calotriton arnoldi; assembly: GCA_963921515.1. Lineage (NCBI taxonomy): Eukaryota > Metazoa > Chordata > Amphibia > Caudata > Salamandridae > Calotriton > Calotriton arnoldi. The sequence goes on along the minus strand of CAWUFW010009437.1, from coordinate 704,068 downwards.
CTAAGATTCAGAAATTTTGGATTGAAATTCATGGTATTATGATAACATGAAATACATTTACTTTGGTACAAAGAGTGGCCCTGTCCTGCATTTATGGTGTGGAGTAAATAACTCATAATATGTACAAATGACAAGGTGGACACATTCAAACACTTTGTTGAGAAAGACAACCCACGGAACCACTGTATGGATTCTAATAAGTTTGACTCAGGTTCCATAGACTTGGTACAAGGGTGAGTCCTCTGTTCTTATAATGTATATAGCTGCATGTCACTGGTGCTTTCAGCTTACAAAAATTAATGCATTATTACTTTTTTGGCATTTCCATCTGTATTTATCCATAATTATTTTTTGCTCATTTTCTCTGTATTTATCCATTTTTAGTTTGTGTTTAGGGTATAAATGAAGCTGCAGTGGGTATATTCAGGGCCGGACTGGCCGTAGCGGGCACCGGGCATTTCCCCGGTGGGAAAGAGGGTTGGGGACTGGTTTTGTACCCATGTGGGCAGTTTTTATGGCCGTGCTGCAATATCGGCCCCCTGTAGCAAAAGAGGGAACGGTGCTTCTCGCTAGCACCCCGACTCCCGCTCCCGTGCCCGGTCGAGCAGCAATCTGCCAGGGCTGGTGCTGTTCCCAGTGCGGCCATGGGTATATTTCACTTTTTTTTTATTATTATATTTATACTCACTTTTGTATGACCAACAGGATGTAGCGGTATACAGTACATTACAGTCACCAGAAAACATTTGTATTGTAGAACACTGTAAACAGCCTTATATCTGCACTTATTTAAGCTCATTAGGAAAACAACATTTTTAACTCCTCTGCCTGTCACTCTGCACACCTACTGACCTGGCACTCGTTATTGACTGTAGAAGGAATCATCCAAAGAAGACCTATTTTCATATTTTTCCATATTTGAAAATATTTGAAAATAAATACAAACTGAAAACACATAGGGCCACATGTATCATCATTGGAAATAGCAATTATTCGATTCTTTGAATCGCAATTAGATAATCGCTATTCCTAATGTATGAAACTCCATGAGTTTCATTTAGTGATTTCTAGTGGGTTGCAAATCGACCTACCTCATTAATATTTATGAGGCAGGTCGCAATTTGTGACCCATTATGAATTGCTAAAATCAAGGAGTTGGTGACCTGCTGGGATCAGCAGACACCATGTCTGTGATTGCTTTTAAATAAAGCAATAATTTATTTTAAAAACGCAGCACGTTTCTTTAAAGGAAAATGGGTTGCGCTTAAAAAAGATACGTTTTCTTTTCATTTATTAAGAGCAGGCAGTGGTCCGTGGGACCACTGCCTGCTCTGAAAAAACGTTTTTGCCACCATACCCAAAGGGGAAGGGGTCCCTTGGGGACTCCTTCCCATTTGCGAATGGGGTACCACCTACTTGAAGTAGGTGGTAAAATGCTAATGTTTTGAGACCGCATTTCGGTCACAAAACATTCTTTCGTTCGCTGCAATTCAGTATTAGGAAGGGATGCCCTAAACACACCCTTACTAATACCAAATCGGTATGTATTTGCAATTCCAAATTGCGATTCAGTAACATGTTACCGAATCAGAAATTGGAATTCATACATATCAAAATGCATTTTACCAGTCGCAAATGGCGCGATTCTGCGAATCATGCTGTTTGCAACCAGTAAAATGCATGATACCTGTAGCCCCTAGTTCTTTGTCTGTACTTATCTGTAAAAGCATGTTTTTTTCTTGCTTTCTTTCATGTTTTCTCACTCCCACTTTCCACCCCTTTGCTTATTCATTCTTACCCCGTCCTTCCTGCCCCCCCCCCCCAAACCCCTCTGGCTTTTTAAGAATACCATGGTATGGTATGTGATGCACCTGCAGCCATTTTTACTATATTTGTATGTTTGCTTTTAATTCAGTTCAAAGTAAATTAGCAAGGTCAAAATCTCAGCATCTAATTTTAAAGGCGCGAGACCTATTTGCTTAGACAATGTTTTTTTTTTTTAAGAGGTAGCTAACACTGTTCAGACCACCAGGTGGCGAAAGAAGCTGTATCTGCTGTGTCTTCTGCTCCTTTGCCAAATAAACACTGGACAGTGGTTCCCAAACTTATCACTCCTGAGGACCCCCATTGAGTCACTACTGGAAGCCGGGGACCCCCAGGCAATTTGTATGATTTAAATGCCAAACATTAAAACTGTAATTCAAAAAAAAAAACACACGTGTGCACATCAAACAAAGACTAGACTTGAATTACTAAAGATTTTAGTATTTTTATATTAAAAATATTTGCAAAAATCGAAAAATCGTAATGGGAAGGTTGGTGCTGCATCTCGCGACTAACTTTTCATTGTTTGGTTTTATTTCACAGCCTGATGCTCCTGCCAAGGCTGGACTGGAAACTTAAAGCTGCTCTGGCAAATGTTGTCAGACCAGTCCCGGTACAGTAGTACTGGGGACACCAAGTACAGCGAGTGAGCCTGACCACTACAAAGGGGGCTTTGGGGGCCTCTCCCCCAAGAAAATTTGGGGGAAAATGGTGCATTTTACAACACATTTGTCATTATATATTGAATTGTTTTAGCATTTAAAGCATAGTAAATAATGACCTTACTATGCACCAGGATACAACAATCTTTTGTCAATCTTCAATGCTTGACAATCTTCAATGATTCCATCACTACTGCCCTCCAACAGTGCCTCTCATCTCTCCATAGCCCCACTGTCACATGTATTTAATTAGTTTTATAGCACCTCTCATACCACTGTAGAGTGTCAGAGCACTTTACATCACACACATACAGAGACAATGAATCATACGCGTGTAAATCAGTGAATAGAAAATGTTACATAAGGCAAAGGGGACTACAAAGTGTAGGATTCACATGTCATCCATACTGGTAGGCATTTTTTTTTTAGAGTGCTTGGTCTGGAGAAGCACAAACTCAGGATTCAGAACATAACACAGGGGTTAGCGTTGACTTTAATAATAAGGATTTATTTCTACCCAAACAAACCTTTTTAGCAGCATCAGGATAATGAAAGACTGGGAAAAGCATAACTTACTAACTTGTACCATGCAGATTGCATGCAGCTCTTTGATGGCAGTTCATAGCTCACTGTGCTAAATTAAGATTGGAACTTGTGAACTGCACAATAACAAAAGAGTCTCTGTGGTAAAAGCAGGAACACACTCAGCTATGCACAAAACAAAATACTGTTTTAAAAAAAAAAAAATGCATGGTAGACGTTCTTTGCAGCAGGTTGACCATCTGGGCTTCCTAAGACGAGTCAAAGCTGCCACTGGACAAAACCCCCATTTCTCTCCAGCAGGTACATTAATCACCGGAGTTATCTTGACACTTTTATTGCTGCCCAAACACTGCTGATTATACAAGGAACTTTGCAGTGCTTTTAAAACTGCTGCCTGCGGACCCCCTGGGAATGTGTCATGGACCCATTTGGGAACCACTGCACTAGTACATTTCTTCCAGGATGAATAGACTGTGGTTATTCTCTCCTCAATTACTCCATGAAAACAGATTTACACCTGCAATGTACACAGGGTGGAAATGGGCCAAGCAAAGGTTTGTGAACAAAGACTACCATGATTGTGGTTACAAACAAGCTCTCCATGGGATTCTGTCCTGAGACATCTACTCAGGGTCTCCTAGAGAAGACAGAGGGAAATCCAAGTATGAGTAAATGATCTTACATGTCTAAAAGGACATCATTTTGGGAATCACGCATGTGGCTTTGCAATGGTAAAAAATAAATTTTACAGGTGTAACCTGAACGTACGTATCCAAATGACTTTGTGCATCTCGGCTACTGTGTTCTAAATGAGGCCATAGACCAAGGTAGACGAGATGCACCATAGATGCAAAAGGCCCTGTACCCCCTGAACTTCCATCTGCTGCCACTGTGCCAGTCACCATACAACCTTATAAAAATGGGCAGTACCCACCCTCTCTATGGTTGAGGGTACAGGTTGGGTTTACCTCCTTTCAGCAGTAAAGCAGAAAATCCCAAAGTCAGTCAGTAAAAATGGTCAAAGCAGTTGGTACAACTTTTTACTTTGTGTTCGCTCTTGCACCAGTGTGATGCCCTTTACTTGCATGGGCACAACAAAATAGAGCGGTGCCATCTTTAGACTAGTCTGAGGGTTAGCACGTTCGCCACTGCTATGCCACGCGACTGTGTCTGTAAAGCTTGTTGTCACCCTGGCGGATATACTGGTACGAAGAAGGAAACTGATCCAAGAGGAGGCTATTGAAAGAAAGGTAAGTTTTTCGAGATTTGCACAAAAAGCAAGATGGTTATCGATAGTTAGAATTTGGAAAGTGGGAGAAAATGCCAGGACTTTGCAGCCAATGGGAGAACGAGTGAGCACAGGCACAGCTACGCCAAATCCTGGGGAGCATAAGACAATTGATAGATGTTCTGAGTGGGCGAAAGTGTGTGTGGTGAACAAACTTCTGTTGCAGGAACGTGGGTCCTAATAAGTGGAAAACACAATGAACTAGGCAGAGAGCTTTAACCATAATGCAGCTGGGAACTGGGAGCCACTGCAGAGTGGCTGAGTTCGGAGGCATACATGGGGGATGCGGGAGCTAGATAGTGACACGAGCCACGGTGTTGTGGATACTGGCCAGTCTGGCAGTGTAAGAAGCCAAGAGACCCAAATAAAGTGACTTGCAGTAATCCCGTTTTGAATAGATTGCAGCTTGGACAACTGAGGGTGATTTTGTGAAGCTGCAGAATATGGTAAATGCAAGTGAAGGAAACTGGGAGCAGAGGGAGAGGGAATGATTCAAGTAGAATCCCAGGTTCTGGTCTGTGGACGCAGGTACATAGCCTGAAGCCAGACCTGCTTGTGACTAGTTAGTGGACAAGATGGTAGGGGCTTTGTGGACAATGAGAACCTCAGGTTTTTCAGTATTAATTTTAAGTGAATTTTTCCACATCTGGGAGACCACAACCGAGAGGCAAAAGGTAAAATTTACACAAGAGATGACCTCTGACACGTCAAGATGAATCAGGATTTGGGAGCCATTGGTATAAATCATGAGGGAAAATCTGACAGAGTGGCAGTTATCGGCTGGTGCCAGGGAAAAGTGGTGGGGCAGCGTTGGGTGGGGGGATGGAGGATGACAAAAACAACCCAAAATAAAACAAATAAAAAAGAACTTACCTGCTGCCCGCCGCATCGCTGCTCTTCTGCTCCTCTGACTCCACTGCAGCAGAGGCTGAGGCTCCCAGACTCCCCTATGGCCAATCCAGATGCTGCTCTCATGCTGCTTGCAGCATGAGAGAAGCGCTGGGATTGGCCTGAGCAGCCTGGATTTGCTCTCCCAGAGAGACTTGGAGCCTCTGCCTCTGTCTCAAACCCGGCAATGCAGCTCAGACCCGGCAATGCAGCTCGAGTTGGAAACATCTCAGTGCGCATGTCGGTTTGGCCATCCTAAGACAGCCAGCCAAACCCACATGCGCACATTTAGCAGTTCTCACCACTCCTCCTCCATGAGTCGTCACAATGGTCCGCTCCTGCGAAGAAAAATAAAATGATAATAAATCTGTTTTATTCTCATTTTATTTTTCAAGTTTTGCATCTGCTGGCAGGAGAGCAGTGCTCCTGCGCCATAACGGAGGAGCCGCCGCCGAGGAGTGGATAAGATTAGCCAGAGTAATCTAAACATTACAGAGTTAGGCTGAGGGAGAAATGTGTGGTACCTCATGGGACTATGTGGAAGCCAGCAGACAGATCAAGGAGGACCGGAGCAGCTCAGACGCCATAGGTGTGCGGACGCCCAAACTTTCAATCAGGGCAGCTTCTGTGCTAAGTAAGGGATAGAATCTGTTTGATGTGAATCTAGGATTTTACAGGCTTCCATCTTCCTTCCGCGGTATGAAATGTGTCCAACTGGTCCAATTGATTCCTTTTTTGCGTGATGAAAATTGAGTCAGTGCAGTCTCTTTCTGGTGGTGTGCTGCTGGCCTTGTGCATCGGATTGGAGAGGTTCCCATGTACTTGGGCAGTTTTTCAGTTTTACATTTCTCCTTGAGTCTGGCCAATGTTTCATTCTGAACATCCATCATGCTGAGTAGATCAGCACAGAAAGGATCTGAATGGATCCGCTATACAGGGATTAACCTTAACTGGGCATTATCAGCTCTGTCAGCCGTACATCACGAAATTCTCTGATTGGTGTTCCTGGAAGGGCATAGTAGATTTGCATTGGAGACCTTTTGGTTAATGGTGGTAAGGAAGTCCGTTTGGATGCCATGGGCTACACTGGTGTCCTCTATTTCCTTGTCCTCTTCTGCTGTGGCCCAGTCTATGCATCAAGGAAAAGACATAGGAAAGTGCATTTCTCTCCGAAGACTTTAGCCTCTTCTGTTCTCTGTCAATGTCAAGGCTTTGCCTTCACCGTGGGGTTTCCCCCTATAACTCTCTCACTGATTCAATTGACTGCACACGCTTTGCAGTGGTGTGTGAGCCAGTGCTTAATTTGTGCCGCTGTTTACCGGTGCTCAACACTGGCACTTATTTCTGATAATCTACCACAGGGTGGCACTATCTATCTATTTTTCAGCAGGGCACATTAGCAACAGTGTGTAATGATTCAATACACATTGCTAAAAAGTAAACCAGCACGCCCAATCTATTCACACAACTTTGGGAGAATTGGAATTGGCCACATTGTGACATTCATTGGCGTGTGATCACTGGTAATTATCTTGTGTATTAGTATTTGGCAGCAATCTTTGGGGCACAAGCTGAGGTGGTCTCCCTTGGACCCTGGCACTGATGTTTTTTACAAATTAAGAACCGGAGTGGGCCTTTTTAATAGGTCGTTTAATAAGCGATAGGAAAAGCAGCGACAGATAGAATGACAGGGTAGAATACAGCTTTTGATGAAGAGAGGTCGCCACAACCGTCTTGATGCCGGGAATCGGGGGCCATTGCTGGGGACACAAGAAAGAGTGATGGAAGATCGCGCTGTAAGTGTGAGCAATGTGATCTTAAAATTTGGAGTGCAAATGGGGCATCGAGGAGAATGTAGAATGAGTTCTGTGAGGGAAGGTGAGATAAAGGCAGAGAGGGTAGAACAGGAACATGAGAACGGGGGGGGGGTAGGAGTGATAGAACAAAGCGTAGAGAGTGAGCCACGCAGCAGCGGCTTTTTTGCTCCTTTACTCACTAACACTGCAGTGACTAAGGACGTCAGGTGCTCAGTCGCACCTGTACTCACTCACCCTGTCTATAAAATAAATACACAGGGGTGCTATCGCCCAATGAGGAGACGTGGGTCCAGCACTCAGTGTTGAATCAGCAATACTAAAGGAGTAGGCATTTCACAAGAAGAGTCAGATGTTCATTGTTGCCCAGACACTGATTCATCTAAGTCAGGCTCTGGACGCCACTCTCACCACAACCCTTTAAAGTCCACTTTGGCACACAGTGGAACTGACTCAACCTTCCTTACATATTAATACAGCAAAGAGAATATGCTGTTGCCGCACACATCTATTAACAGGAAACCAGCTGACAAGAGTACTTTATTAATAGGCTGCAGTCATCATCCCACACTATTAAAAAGAGTGGGATCTTAAATCCAGGAGAATTAACAATCCCCAGACCTGTTAGAAAAAAACATGTCAGCATCACTGAAATAAAGATTCCCCTGGAAGGATTATAATCTTGATGAGGGTCCTTTGGGTATAGAAATAATAGAAGGGAAGTGCGGGGTTCTATTAGATTCGGGGTCTCCACGGTCACTGAAACATATAGGAAGGCATTTAAATGATAAATGAATGACTGAACGAACAAACAAATGAATGTACGAACGAACGTATGAATGAATGAAGGATTTTGAAAGCACACTGCTACCCACAATATGGCGTTCTGGCACTGAGATGTAAATTAAAAGCGAAAGTAGCATATTCTAAAGATTGAATAGTCAGGTTTTGGTGAATTAGATGGCGAAGATAAAAAGGGTCTCTAGAAGGCTCTAAAAACAAAGCATAGAGCCTTGAAAGTAGAGTTGTTGGCTATGAGCAGCCTGTACAGCTCTTTAAGGCTGCTGGAGATGGAATGATGATGGGAAATGTTAAGTAGTAGAGTTGGGATGATGGAGAGCTAACCTATAACATACAGCAAAGCCAAAGTACTGAAACTATGTATATTTTGATGCTGCCTACCTTAAATAGTGGATCTGCAAGCAACCAGATACCCATGACCCTCTCTGACCCGAAAGGAAACCAAGAAGTTCTTCAGCTTTTGAATGGAATTTCAAAAATCTGGTGCTTCTTTTGGGCCTTTCACCTATGAAAAATGCTATCAGGACAGTTGGCCACCCACATCTGTTCTACGCGGCCCCATGCAGTGCACTGATACAATTTATGTATAGGTGACACGTGAGGTCTAGTCCCTTAGCATGTGGGGTAGTCCATCAGCATTTTATATTTGGAAATCAATTGTAATCAACATTCTCATTCTGCTCGCCCATAAAAAAAGTATGTCATTGGCAACCCTCCTTGCTTAAGAAAATCAGTATCTGAACAAAACACAATTCTAAAGGCGTGGCTTCTGTCTATGCCCCAATCATGTGGCAGTGCTACATAGGAGTACAGAAAGGCTGGGATCCATTGTGTTATCTTTCCTATCAGTGTGATTGATGGGTTGTCTGCAGTGTGCATGTGATCATGTGGCCCAGCCGCACAGGGCCACTCTTGTGACATCACAAGTAGAATGGTCAATCTGGTGTTATCTGGTTCCTGGACAGAGAGGCAGGTGGGTTAGTGTGAAGAGCTGGAGGTAGAAGGGTGACAGGGCAGTCTGTCCCGGTGGAGTCCCTGAAGAAGCCTTCATGGTGGAGACTAATAGCATGATTGAGAAGTTGTCAGATGCAGGGTATCGACGACACACCAAAAACATGGCGGCTGTCCCATCGCCTACCTGTTCTCCTGCTCCATTAACGGTGGCGAAAGACAGTGTCTGCCAGAGGAGCCTCAGCTGGCTGTGCTGTCAGAAACCCTTGACTTAGAGGCCAGTCCACCACAGGGCTGCAGGTCACAGTGAAGGATGAACCACCATATTTGTTGAGGGCGACCGTCTCTGGTTTTCCATGGCTGGGTCTGCACGGTAGCCTAGCAGTCAGGGGAAGAGAGAATAATCAATGGAGCTCTCATACAAGGAGAAACACTTTTTGCATCAGGACTATTGTCTTCTAGTTTTTTCTAAAAGAAACTCCTGCTTTGTCTATTTGCTTCACAAACACAAAAAGTATGCCACCAGTACGAATTGTATCTTTCATGTGGGAGGAGGGCCTCACAGTGCTTGGACTTTGCTAGTAATGACCAACTGTCTGACTCAGTGGCTGTGGTGCTTTGTTAGCCTTCTATTGGGCAATGGACCTTTAGCTGTGCCTCTGCCTTTCAGTCCCTTCCGTAGCTCTCCCCTTGGGCGTGGCAAGAGCTTTCTTTTTGATGTTATCACTTGTATTCTGAGACGTCACTGTGCCCTCACTACATTTGTGTTTTGTAGTCTATTGAGCCGGTCCTATCCCTCTGCAGAGACTCAAAGTTGATTGCTTATTCCGTACCCCAACTTTTGTTACCCTCCCGCCCCTGCCTTCTATTTTCTGTGGCATGTATACTTTTCTATTTGTTTGAGTTCAATAAACAGATATTAAACAAAAAAAGTATGCCACTTAATGCAAAAAAAGTTATCCACTTGACATGCGTTCCTGCCCTTAGCGCAACCGCCACACCAGACGTTGCACTGAAGGCAGAGAGATCACCGGTAGGCAGTGAGGATCTCACAGCATGGCAACCGGTCCTTAGCCCAGGGCAGGGGAGGCCATAGCCTCCACTGACCTGGTGGACATGCATCATCTCAGGAGGATCGAAAAGGCCATGCAAGTTCATGACAGCACTATCTTTTGTTGAGCAAATCGTACCCCCTCAGGGTTAGTCTGAGAGGAGTCCCAGGCTCTTGAAGCAATGTCTGACCTAGGTAAACCCTCCCTCCCTCAAAGGTGGTGATTCACTGCTAGCGAGAGAACCACATGGCCCAACTAATAGGATCCTAATAGATGCTGCTTTTAGGAGGGTTGCCGACTGCTGACTAATAACAGGCAGCAGGTAGGACAAAACAACGAAAAGTGTATTACGACCAAGCGTGACCAGGTGGGCCCAGCCTAGCGTTGGGAATTAAGAAGGCATTTCACTTAATAGTGAGATGTGTTTTGGTGTCCTCTGAAGCTCTGCGGAGGAATAAGACCCTACCCGAATCAGTTGCCTGTGTGCCTTAGGAGGCGTTGTGAGTGGAGAAAATACTCTCTACAGCCTAAAGGGAAGTGTGAGATGGCCAGGTTAAGAGACTTCCTAACCCTCATAGGGCTGGTGAGTATAAAGGGTAGCACTCACTGGACTACAACCAGAGGTGGAATACTGACCCCCCACAGCATGTTGAAACAGCAGGTTAACTTGTGCTGGACATCAGAGTAATGTAAGGGTCCATGAAGAGCTACATATTTATGCAAGCATCAAAGGGAACTAGCTACTGGGTAGGAGCTCCTGATATGTGTATGTAGAGCAACACATATGTGTTTAGGAAGACCCTCACTCACCAACCTAGTTGGTGACATGCTTCATCATCGGGTCCCACCCAAGGTACCGAGTGTACCTTGGGTGTGCTTCAACGCCTGGATGCAGCGAAGCTGGTTCTGTGCAGTGAGTGTGCAGTGAAAGTGAAATGAGTGTGGCTTAAAAAACTGTCCGTAGGGTCCCGTTAAACAACAAAAGATTATTTTAATGTATGGGCTCTCGGCAGAGGTTAAAAAAGGAGAGGTGGATATCCGTGGAGATATTTAGGCTCCGATATCCTGTGTGGTCACGGACAGTTTTTTAAGCCACACTCATTTCACTTTCACTGCACACTCACTGCACAGAACCAGCTCCGCTGCATCCAGGCATTGAAGCACACCCAAGGTACACTCGGTACCTTGGGTGGGACCCGATGATGAAGCATGTCACCAACTAGGTTGGTGAGTGAGGGTCTTCCTAAACACATATGTGTTGCTCTACATACACATATCAGGAGCTCCTACCCAGTAGCTAGTTCCCTTTGATACTTGCATATAAACCCAGGGGAAGTGAACTGGCTTCTACCTTTCCTCGCTCTTCATTTTGATTTCTACCGAGCTTCATATTTAACCTGCTTCGTACTGTGGGTACCTTAGAGATTTTACTTAGGGAAGTGTTGGACTTGGAAAGAAGAGCAATGAACAAAGTATCTGTTGGGATCAGACCCACTGCACGTGGAAGGTGGGCACGTCTGCCCGTGAACATACTACAACCCAAAAGGTAATGGTTGGCACAAAGGTGCACTAAACCCCTCCAGCAGTCTTTGAAGGGTGAGTTGCAAGAAGCGAAGGAAGTGAGAGTACCCACCCAATACAGGACTCAACCCATTGACAATAGGTCAGTGGAGCAAACTGCATGGGGAAAAGTAAAGGGTGATAGTACCCCCCAATACAGGACTCAACCCATTGACAATAGGTCAGTGAGCAAACTGCATGGGGAAAAGTAAAGGGGAAATGGTTTGAATGAGTTTCCTCTGTTATAGATCTAAAAACAGAGGAGAGTTTCAGAATGTAAACAGATGAATCGATGAATAAACCAAAGGATTAGTGTACACCTGCACTAAGGAGTGTGGACTTTGTCCAATGAGAGCCTGTAGATAGGAATGTGAGCCTCTCTGCCTACTCCTGGTTTATTAAAAGATGGCAAAGTGAAGGCTCCTCACAGGTAAATATAAGCAGAGTGACGGCGCAGCGAAGGTAAGTAAAGTAACTAAGTAGTGCGCTTGTCTTTTAAACAAAATATACGCATGTGACTGATTGTGACAATATGTTGTTATAAATGGCACTCATAGTACGAGTGTCAATGGACACAATTGAATTTTAAAAAACCCAATAAACATAGAATTTTTGTCGACGTTTTGACCCCTTCGTATAATTATTTAGAACGGGTCATCATCAGGCAAGAATAAGAATGGGTTACTCCAGGTAATCTGGGCAAAAAGACCCACAACCGTAGATTTTTTACAATCAGTCCGAAGGAATAGCTCAGCAAACTGCATTAAACCGCGTTAAAGTAACAAAAGGTCGTGCCACATTCCTTGTCTGTACCGGTCTCACTCGTGCTCTGAATGGAGCTCAGGGACTGATTATCAAGTTCAAAAGGTACCAAAGTTCCTTTGTGGTCACAGGAGAAGACCTTTGTATGCATATAGTTCGGCGCTCAGTTTATGTGTGGGCAGCAGCCTTCGAAATGAATCTATCTTGATTAACTCCCCATGAATGTGGGAGATAAGAATGGCCTCCAAAGAAGCAAAATAAATACCACTGACTTCCACCTTCTTTGACTAGCCTGATTGCCAGGCCTGAACATGGAACGGTGCCGGCAAACTGGGCCGGTGTGGCAGAATCCATGACTAAGGCAATGTTCAGCGTTACGGAAAAAGTGAGACTGTGTCCAATTTTCAACGCGCATCAACAGTGGCTTAATGTAAATTTGAAGAGTGTGCTAAAGGGCATTATGGACATTTTAAAGTGCGCTAAGAGCCGCCTGCAGCCTTCAAAATCTGCCAGGTGTTGGTAAGCGGACTTCCTGGATGTGCTTTGAAATGCATCAGTAGTCAGTAAATTTCCCAAGGATTTCTTGAGGGAGGAGCTCGAAGCCCCATCTGAAGAGGTCTTTAAATCCTTGAACCAATGTTGTTGGCCTAACTTGCTTTAAAATCCACTTTTACCACTCCATTTCCTACAAGGCATTTGAGGAAGAACCCCCAGCGGTCTTCAAAGATGAACTTTTTATCCCATATAGTTTCTTGTACCAATGTCAATGCCATAAAGTGCTTTAAAATCGACTAATTGCCACTAACTTTCATAAAACTTCCTTTGGGCTCAAGCCCAAAAAACCTGCAAATTGGCCCAGAAATCTACAGACTGACGGCAAAGGTTACCAACCCGACATGCTGCAAAAAACTGCATTAACTACTAGATTTTCCTCAGAATCACCCATGGATTAATTCCAAATCCTGCCATAAGGAAGTCTTTAAATCTTACCAAATCTTGCCAAAAGTTCATGTCTCCACCAATATGCTTTAGAATTCACAATTTGACAAGCATTTTTTAACTAAATAATTTGGGAAGAACCAATAGCTCTCTCTATATTAATCTTTATATGCGGTCAAAGCGGGATCACTGTTGCTAATCAAATTGTGTTTAAGCTGCACAATTTAATAGGCAAAACTCCATGTAGTGATGGTAATTAATATGTCCTTGGATTATTTACAGTTATAATCCGTGTTTATCAACAGCTATGTAATAAAATGCCAAGATGTGGTTCTAAAGTTACTCAATTTGTTCTTGGACACACAAGTGCGTCTTGTCGCCCTAACTCAGAGCATTCCCTGATACACATGAGTCTATTATCTATATCCATGAAAGGCTACAAGCTCTAATTCTTAAACAAGCATTGGCAAAGCCAGTAGGTTTCACCTTTGGAACCTATTGACTTTGCCAGTGGTTCTAGCCATGCATTACAGCATTCCTGATGCAAAAACTCAGAGGTGCAGGGAAGGAATACAGACGAGCAGACGGAGAAAGAATATTGTGGGGAAGGAAATAAATGAGAGAGATGCCCCATATGAAGGTGGGGGAGAGCACAAGAGCAAAAAAAGTTACTCATGGGTGTGATATGCACACAGGGGCGGGGGGGGAGCACACCAACAACAAACGCTGCTCAGGGGGACACATACATAAGGGAGACAGCAGGAAACACATGCACTCTTGTAGAGTGCTTAAGCAATATGAAAAATCAAGCACCTGAGACCGAAGCAGTGGAAGGACACAAGTGATGTGCCCATGCTCAAGGGGAGGGGCAAACCGAAGAAGAAGAAGTGAAGTCCATACAAGCTAGCAAATTGGAAGCAATCAAATGACAGCAACAATGAAGCCAACCAATGGTAAGTAGTGGGTGGGCTCTACGTCCACTGTTAGCTAGCATAGTGTCCGCACAAAACAACGCATATGCTTTCGTATGCGAGACAAAGAAAATACATGTATATACATATGGGTAATCTAAATGAATTTTTCACATAAGGGTTTCTTGTGAGAATAGCAAATATGCACGACAGCTTGCAGGTTCTATAAATAACAAATAAATCCCCTGAAGAGATCTCTCCAATGCATCTGAAATAATAAAAATCATGTCAGCTGAACTGTTGTTTGGGACCTGCTTTTGACAAGACCCCAAAAGCGTGTATTGGTGCGCCGTGGAATAGTGCATAAGGATTCAAGAGATGTGCCAGTCATTTGCCCTGTTGAAAGGTACAGCTGAATGCCTGTAACATTAAACTGAACTTTAAGCAAGAGTCATTAAGTTGAACATTAATTTCAGTATTAAGAAACACAAGCCCTAACTTTAAATGCCAAGGTTTGTATTTTGGTGGTAACCAATTGCACAAACCACTCCAAATCTGACATTTTTTGTGCACAATGTTCATCTCTTTTAATTATTATTTACATTGGCATTCTTTAACTACTGGGCAGAAAATCAAGAAATATTTCTCCTATATCTGACCTCATCACCAGACATTTAATGAGGGTAGGCGGAGGTGAATCCTCGTACAATACACAAAGCATACTCAAAAAGGAAATAGACCAGACTCGAGAGCAGCCAAGGCGGATAGGTTGTGTTTATTGAATGTGAATTGCTTCTAAATGCAGTTCAGTGGAAATGGGTTGTTTCAGCACAATTATGTCAGTCACTGGGCTGAACCTGCAACAAAGCCAAGAATTATTTTTATATCGACTGCATGGCCTAAAAATAAATCACTCTATAAGAAAGTGACAAAAAGGTTTGTGTTCAGTGCGCAGAGAGATCTATATGAAGCCTAAACATTTTAAAATAAGCAAGTACTGACAAAGCCAATAGGGCTAGCATTGACTGTCAGCTATTTAGCATTGTCAATGCTTGTTTTGTTTTGTCATAGTTTTTTTAATCCTTTCTTGAAGGGGGAGCTGCCCGGCCCTTGCCAATACAAAAGAAAACAAGCATTGGCATAGCCAATAGGTCTCGCCTTTGGGACCTTATAAGTGTTTAGTTATCCAGCACAATATCCTTGGTGCAACAACATCAACTGTTGCATGGCTAAACATTTAGAAGGTCCCAAAGGCGAGACCTATTGGCTATGCCAATGCTTGTTCAGTTTACAAATGACAGATACAGCGTCCTGTGAGAGATGCCTTGAGGATGGTGTGGAGATAATGGGGCTCTTTTTTGTTTTAAAGGGCCATTAGTGCACCAGATGCAGTGGAATTTGTGCGAAGATTGTGAGGGGCCACCTCATCACAATTTTGTCTGTCTTAATAGCAAAAATGGAGTGGGAGATATTTTCCTTGCTAACTAACATTAAGGGGATGGTCATCCTTGTGCACATGGACAAGGCCCAAGCAACACGAGGCAAGAAGAGATGGGACTTTTTCCCCCTTATTTCTATTTTTTCTTCATAGAAACAGCCTGTATTTGGCCTCAGGTCTAGGAGGTTTAGGAGTGATGGCCCAGTTGAGTGGGAAGGTATAATTAGTGCTGCAGGTGCAGTGACACCAAGGCCCAGGATTGTGAAGGGCCAACCAAACCCCTGTTACAGCTATTGTACTATTCGTCGTTGATTTCATTAGGGCCGAGTACACATTTGCTGTGATAGTGTTGCTTCGGGTCTTGGACCCATGGCCCATCGGAGGTGAAAATTGAAGCAGAGGAGAGATCTTATCAGGGTTTCAGAGAGATGGCAGAAAGGGGGTTGGGTCAAGATGGGGGAGGGCATGTTTTTAGCAAATGACAGAGGAGAATGCATCTCCTGCGGATAACTGTATGTACCTGCAGATTACAAAGACATGGGATGGTGTTTTCGTTGCGGAGACTCTCTGTGCAACCCGCTGGCAGCAGCAAGATATTTCAGTCTAGTAACTTCCAGGCTGTAGGTAAGGGAGCGAGAGGCGAGTAGGCAACAACTATCATCAGTGAGCCAGGTGCAGTTGCACTGGAGCCCAGGACTGTCAGGGGCCCAGTGCATCACAATTATTATTATGTTACCACTGTCTCCTCTCATGCTCTGTATCAATGAATGCTGAAGCACTGCTAATTTAAAATGAAAAAAATAAAAGCCCGGATAGTTAAATATCAGTGCCCATGTCACAGCATTAACTAATAGCATGAACCAGGATTCCACACAATTATTTTCCTCAAATTGACTATGAGCAATATTCAAAATGATGATTTTGTCAGACGCGTTATGAACAAGAAACAAAAGTGCATTGTTGGGGAGGGCGATGGTGATTCGCTGCAACAAACCCCGTTAGTACCACTCTGCAAAGCTAACAATGAGTCCTTTTCAATAATAAATGTAATCCGAGCACATGATTCCCAGTCCCTGACTCGACCAGTAGTAATTTGTTTTTCAGATTTTAAGTCCGTTGCCCCTCGTGAACCATCGAAAACAAACATCCGCGCTGTCCTATGAGAACATTGACATGTCTAATGCTATTAGGCCTGGATGTACACTGTACTCTTTGTTGAAAGATGCTAGGACATAAAAACACATATCCAAAACTCCGGGTCAGAAACAGGCTACTAATGTGACAGAATGACTACAGGAATGTCTTAAAAGAGAGTAAGGCGAACACCCCCTGGGGAATAAATACTACAGGACAATCGGTTTTTGCAGTCCAGCGGTTCCATGTGTTAACTTCAGATTAAATAACTGGGTTAAATAATTACTCCGAGATCAATCATGAGCAATTCACGTCGGAGTGATTCTAATGTTAGATTTTGTTTTAATTTCGCACAATAATGTTTACCAGTGAATCAGACTGTGACAAAATGTTCCTATATGATGAAGCTTGCATTTGACATTTCATATGATGTGCTTTTATAATCAAATAAAACCAATACAAATGTGTTTTTCAAAAAGTCGGATTTTTTTCAGGAATTCACAATGTAATTTAATATTAACATAGAGGACATCTGTCTCTCCATTCCCTTAACATAGTCCATTCCTTTTCCTTACCCTTTTCCCTTCCCTTTAACCATCAAAAATACTACGTGGTGGTGCCCCATTTGATTTCTTTCATTTTGTGCTGATTTCTTGCCCATATTTTCCCGCCTGAGAATTTTATATCCCAAGATGTTTTTCCCCACAGAATTACAAGTTCGTACGAACATTCTGTTTCAACACAATATGTTCATGTGACCCGCAAAATAGACTTTACAAATAAAAGATAGCAGAACACGGTTGTGGTGCTAGTATCACATATTTTTAAACGTTTTTAATTATAATAAAAGAAAAGTTACAAGTCCCTACTTTACTTTAAACAATCTTCTATGGGAAATGAGATCTCAATAGTGAGCTATCACGGTATTATAATCTTTTGCATGAAGAAACCTGTGCTCGAATATTAAACGCCAACCCCCGTGAGAGCTATGGGGGCATAACTACCTCGGCGAAAATTCTTGCAAGAAACGAGAACCATCCATTACAGCAGGCAAACACGTAACGATGCCGAGAAAGACAAATACCGGAACACTTGTGCGAACAGATGGAGCGGTGTTGTTAATTACAGTCACTTAGCTGCATCCGACCCCACGGGACCGTGAGTTATTGCCAGCATTCCCCACCAGGGACGAGCGGCGCCACTTTTATTGGAGGAAGCTTCTTTACCGACGAGCACCATTAACAGCCACGGTACGCCTCAGCGAGGAGAGAGTAAATAAGGCTCGGGGAAGCGCGAGAGCTCAGCCTGGAGCTAGCCTAAGCAGGTAGTGATTAACTACTTTCAAAAACACAAGACTGCGTGTGGTGCGCGTGCACTGAAAGGAATGTTAAGTATGCAGCTGGCACCCGGCCACGCTGCTGCTCGCTCCCGAGAACCCTGGGCCATGGGAGTCAACATTTAGAGAGAAGGCGGGACATGATCCCGCCTTTGGCCAATTGCGGGCTTTCAATTTTTGAAAGCCACACGCAAAGGCTAATGGACTGTGTGAGAGGAGGCCGACCCACACGGAGAAGTCTCTTGGAAGCTGGAGTGATTCCAAGAGGCCCTCTGCTTAGAGCAGTGCATGCGCGCTGCGCTAGGCGAGACCTAAAAACACAGGCTTTAGTAGTAGTCTTTAAAAGCACACACTGCTGTAGTAGTCCCTGAAACTGAAGGGAACTAATATGTGTATGGATGTGCTCCTTGTGGAAGAGCCGTGTACCGTGACTCAGAGTGAAGTTAGCCAATGGCTGAAGTGGGATGACCCATTGACCATGCCGTAAGGAGTCTGGATGTGTGGTCTGGAGGCGTGACCCTCCAGGAATGGTGTGTGGTCTATGGTTGCTGCAGTCAGAGTCTTAGGGACAAGGGACTAACATGGAAAGCCTGTAAGGCACTCTAGCTATGTTTTGGAATCCTTTCTCAGGTGGATGGCAAGTCCCTGTGGTTGTGGGATGTATGTGGGTACAGAATCTCCCTGTGCCCATCTTATGGCTGAGATAAAAGCGCCAGTCTTATTTGTCCAGTAGTTTTCAGCAGCAGGACTCTGCTGAGATTTTTGATGGCAAATTGGTGGTCTACAGGCTCCCGGCTCTGAGGGGCAAGGGTGAATGGGGAAATGTGGCACCCTGAGAGGTCTGCCCTCCCTAGAACACCCCTCAGGTTATCTAGGCGGCTACATGTGGTGAGGCCTAGCCAGGTTTTGCAACAGCTCTCTTCCAGTTTTCATTTTGGCTGCACCAGCAAGAGAAGTGAAAAAGCACTTGGCAGCTGGACCTTCATATGCCATGCCCACTACAAGAAGTCCTCTTAGCATAAAGCAGCATTTCTCAAGAAAGGCAGATTTACAATCATCTGTGGGTGAGCACTACACAGACCTCCCAACTGCTGTCCAGGAAAATATTGTGAGGTTACAGACACACTTTACTCCAGGGTTTGGTGATCTTCCTCTGTGCTGGAAGAATTCTGTGAATTCATGATTTGCATTGGATTGTACCCAAAAGTAATGTAAACTGTACAGTGTGCTGCCTTGCATCACTTTACGTCCAGGAGACATTCCCCGTGTGGTGCATGCGTGTTCCCATGCAACCACTCCTAGGTGTTGATGCAAATCCAGTGCTTAATTGGAGCTGGTGGTTGACGGTGGGGCCCCATCAACTAATTTTTAGGGACCGCCACTTATTTTTCTCCATCAGATATTGCCCGCGAGGTAAGAGAGAAAAACATACAGATGGGAAAGAAGGAGAAAGAAATATGGAGAAACTGACTCAAATGGAGAAAGCAGGGATTGGTAAGAGTGAGATAAAGGGGCTGCAGTGTCCGGTAGTGGAATGAAGATGTCTGAAGTGTACTCAACACCACGCAGCCTTGGAATTCAGCATGATGATTTCTAATAGCCCCACCAGAGCAGAGCTTTGGGCACCAGCACTCATACTTTTTCAAATTAAACACTATGCAAATCTCTTTCTACAATGAATTGTAGAGAGGTCTTGATTCCCAAATCCTACTCCTCCTAGACGTAAGCGTAACGAGGAGAAATGTTTTAATTTCTCCTCATTTTCCCCTCTTTGCAGCACACATACAAAGTGAGAAACACCTTAAAGCATAGTTTTTCTACTGGAAGGGACCTATTCCTGTACAGATACTATGCTTACCACAACATAGACATCCTTGCACAAGGAGGCTGCGCTGGTGGATGGCAGCCAAAAGTGCGCCAGCGTAAGGAGAGACCAGAACAGATAACATCTTAGTAGATGTGGTGGTGTCCTGCTCTCTCCAGTTCCTGCCACGCAGTGCAGCAACTTTACTTGCTGTGCTGCGTTGTGTGATATTTTGTAAATCTGGGCCCCAATGCAGAAGGCAAATCAGGAGCAATCAGCCAGTCCCTTCTCTCTGTCCTTGCACACCTTCAATGAGGCCTACCAGTTCCTGAGTGCTCTCTGGAGCCAAGCTCTTTGCCTTTAGCTTTACCCATCCATTGAACTCATTTATGGTATGATTGTACTCTGGTCTTTGTGGAATTCTGGCTGGAGCAGTGCTCAAGTACACAGACCCTTCTTCAGTACCGTGGGCAGACTCATCTCTAGCTTCAGGGAAGATAATCTAGTGTCCAGGGTGAGAGCAGCATCTCTAGTCACACAGGGCTTTGCACAACCTGGGGAACGATGACACTTTGGTCCTTAAGGAGAGAAGCAGACCATAAATCTCACATTTAAGGCCATCCCTTTATAGGCCATGAGGGTCCCCTTGTAAGGTGCCAACATACCAGTGCCACTCCTCTTTAACTACTGAAACAGTACATCAATGTAGATCGAGTGGAAACAAATTGCATTAATCACCCCATATGTAGGGTTAGCAGGGCCGGGCTGGCCGTAGCGGGCACCGGGCCTGTCCCCGGTGGGCCGCCAGGGTGGGGGCTGGTTTTGGACCCCTGGGGGACATTTTTGTTACCGGGGGCCGGTTTTGAAACATAGCTGAAATATCGGCCCCCTGTAACAAAACCAGCTGCAGTGTTTTCCAAGCGCAGCCCTTGCCCCACTCCCCTCAACCCCTCCCCCGGCGGCTGGCCCGACTCAATTGCCAGGGCCGGTTTGCGTTCCCAGTCCGGCCCTGAGGGTTAGTCAAAGGAACTTATCTTATAGCATCAGTTACTCCACACCCTCCTTAGGCAATGAGGAAACTTCTTCCACATAATGTGCTTTAACATTTCTGTGTACCACATATAATGAGTAAAAGTTGTTGTTGGCTTGGACTCCTATCAGACCATTTGAGTGCCATGAGGTCTGACTCCCAAATCCCAGATTTTAGATGACTCGGGCTGAAACACGTTTTTTGGGAGGGGGGCCAGATGACAACATTCTCTGTCTAACTAGTATGAGGCCTTGTGTCCTGACTTGATTCCTTTAATGCAGACAGCGATGGTGGAATTGCCAGTGTGCCATGCACATCTTTTCTGGATACACGCATCACCTAAATATGCCCCAGAATTTGTGAATTCTGGTCTATGTACATTGTTCTGTTCATTCTTGGAATCCTCTTCTTCTGTTTATATTCTGGTTGCTGAATCTCAGTGGTGGGAACTTCATGAAGATGTTCTACGGGCAGATTATTCCTCTGAAGAGGCATTGTTAGGTCTGACTTCCAAAAGAAACTTATAGGCTGGTCTGTCATTTATCTTCTGAATTACAGGCTGGGGGCTGACATCTCAGCAACCACAATCTTGCTTTCCCCCCTTGGTGTTGACACTTTGAATCAGGAAGCAGTCTTCTGGCAGAAGTTCATGGTCATTCATGGTCATTCACCCTCATGTGGAGTCTGGTATTTTCTTCCAGCAATGTTGGTGGCATCTTTGTGGTCCACTTCATATGCCTTCTGAATTTGCTTCTTGAGATCTTTAGGTACTTCATATATGTCTCTCATTTATTACAGTTGATGATGATGAGAAAAAATGTTGCTTCGTAGAGGGGCCTTCTTCACACCCCAAAAAGTAATAAATCAGTGAGCAAACCCTGCGGTGTAGTTCCTGGTTATAAACATGAACTAAAGAACCAACAAGATAAGCATGTTTTTGAGGTACACAGCAATAACTTAATAACTTGCTTTATACAGTGCTGTTGTTTCTAAGCACTGAAAATACCAGTTGTACACAATTACCCAATGTAATGGAGCTCAATTTACCAAACTAGAAGGAGTGGAAACCTGAAATAGACCTGCCAGTTTTCAAACTCGTGCCATGTGGATAACCGCATTGATCACTGGCATATGTATACTTCACTGAGCCAACTAGCTGCAGCGTCCAGTTGAAGCACCCCATTTGAGCATCATTATTTGTATTATAGAGGTTGTCCTGTTATTCTAAACCTTTGCTAGGTCCATGATATATCAAGTGAGAAGTCTCAACGCTAGTCAGCGTGAAGCCCGCCTTGCAACCTGTAGTGACAAGGCAGAAGACTTTGACCACGGTTGATGCCTTCAGGTCATTGCACAAGAATGCCTGCGCATATCTTGTGTAATGGATGGTTATCGCCAGCATGGTTTTGATTCCCTTGCTGTCTGGTGACTGAGACAGACAAGATCTGTAGGTCCAATTCTCTGTAGGTGTTTCTCTCTGCATCCCTCTGGTGTTGGGTCTTTCAGACTGTGCAGGGGCACAAATATTGCAATGTCACTTCATATTGTTGACTTGTGGGGCCAATAAAACTGTCTTTGAACCAAGTCGAAGTTATTATCAAAACAGAGATGCCCATTATCATCATGGCTGTACTTCATGGCCATCACCCAGAGTCAATAGAAGCCAATGGAAAGTGAAGATCTCTGCGTTCTGGCTTTCCAGGTACAGCATACCTTATTGGGCAATCATTCTGTCTCTGGCTTAGAGTATGCTACTGTGCTTTCTTTCATCATGTGCAGTTGAGAGATGATATTGCTTCCCTATCTTTTTCGCACTGAGAATGACTGAGATGCTGGGATCACTCAGCCGGTCGGAATTAATGTCTTTTTGTTTACTTGGGACAGAGATGTCAAATGCAGGTTGAACACATTGCACTGGGTCACTGGAAGGGAATCAGGATGGCTCTAAATATCTCAGCTATATTCCTTTGCTTGACCGCCGCACGGACAGGCTTTGTTCCACAGCTCTAAAGAGCACCTTTTTGGTTGCACCTGACAGCTCCACCCAATCAGGTTTAAGCCCCTTTGAATATAGTCATCTCGAGAGAGCACCTTCATCGATCTTCTTCCCAGACTGAGACTGGAGTTATTTGTGGCTAGAGCAGTAGTGGGCAGCATCAAGGCAAGAAAACAGAGCTTATGGACCAGGTACTTCTTCTCTGATCCTTTCCCTCCTCTTGTGCATGGGAGGTACATTATTACCAGTGATAAGGGCATGACTATACCACCGCCCTACAGAACAGCTTGTGACGGAGAGAGGAATTGGGGTTGCAAAGGGGTTTACTTGAATAAATGGGTTTTAAAAGTGTCATTCTGATGTTTGACTGATTACCCAAATTTGTCTGACCCACATAGCAAACCAGTTGGGGTTAACAAGGGTATATACTTTTATCAAATTTGTGGGAATTAAAATTCTCAGAGATGCCTCAAAATGCAAATAGACAATTTTAATGAGAAACTTCCAAATATTAACTTGGATTCAGATAGTTCTTTATTACATTTTTGCATATCTAGTCAAATAAACCACTTTTACTTATATGTACCTCTATCTAACAGTGGTTTTGAACTTCCTGCCCTGTTCTTATATGTCATAGTTTGTAATCCTCATCACCTTACAAAATGATTGGCATCAGAATCAGAAGACAAGGCAGTCTGGATGCACCTGAGCGATATTGCACTTGCCCCTATTCCCAAATAATTAATAAACATAATCAATGCTATGCAGCAGATGAGATTGATCACAAAGTCTACATTGTTAATGGTTAAGACTTGCATAAACTTTTAAAGACTAGAAGGCTTGAAAGCCATTCTTTGCGAAAATAGATCTTTGTGGGCAAATGCTGCCTTAACCAACTAAGAAAATACTCACGGTGGAAAAACGTATGAAAAATTAGGGGAACAAGATTTGATGAATCGATATAGAATATTTAATAAAGAAAGAAGCAGCTACCTAATTTTATATCGGACATTACAAAATTAAAAAAGATAGAGGACTCAGTAGTTTGGGTCCTGCACCATAGCTTCATCTCATTTTGACATTTGTGATTCTGCAAGCTGTTCATAAGACAACTTGTTACTGATGTCAAATGTAAAGCATTACTTGGATTGATGCACTAAATTTACCAATAAAAAATATTGACAGAGCATTTCCAAAAATAGTTAGGAATCTGCTTTGGACATGAATGTGAGAATATTCTCAGCAGCACTTATTATTTGGTCAATACGGCATATGTGTTTTTGAAGCATCTTTGGGGTATGTTAGTAAATACAGGAGAGCTTTCATTAACGTCATTTGCTTTTGTGACCTTCTACCAATATTCTTATCTGATTGTCAGGGATCTAGCAGGGTGATCTGTCAAGGGACTAGCTGGACGAGACTGGGACAAGACTGGATAACTGAAGTGTAAATAAACCAGAGAGCACCTCTAGACGGGAAACATCCTTTACAACGCAGTCATTACATCGCACTGCTTTTACAACGCAACTGTTACAACGCAACTGCATTTACATCGCATGCCATTACAACGCATGTATTACAACGCATGTCACTACAACGTATGCCATTACAACGCATACCATTACAGCGCATGTCATTACAACGCATTATAAGGTAAGTAATGAAGATTTACCCCTACACTATCCAACACTTACCCTACTGTTGCACTCACTGGAGTGGGAATAGTAATTTTTACCCCTGCACTATCCAACACTTACCCTACTGTTGCACTAAAAGTATTATGCGTTGTAATGGTATGTGTTGTAATGGAATGCGTTGTAATGGTAGTTTTTAAAAATGCGTTGTAATGGCATGCGTTGTAAAAACATCCGATGTAATGGTAGTTGTGATGTAAAAACCATGTTGTAAAAGCATGCGTTGTAATTGTTTGCGTTGTAACGTCATATATTCCTGTAGACTGAACAAAGGCTGAGCACTGAAACAGGTTAGAGCAGGCAGTGAGCTGGAAACTATATGTCTGCTGGGAATATGCAAGTACTAACAACAGGAAGGTAAAGCAGAGAAATGATAAACAAACTATTATAAATTATAGTTTGTCTGCTCCTTAGAATTGATCTCTCTGTGAGGTGAAAAGATCTTCAATGAAAGCATGGAGCAGGTTAATATCACAGTTTTCTGAGAGACACCCAACAGCTCCTATAGAGAAGGAGTGCTGGGTGCACCTCTGTGCCAAGGGCACAAGCCTTGGCATCTAACTGGCACCCTTGGAAGCTAAGACAATCAAAATGACAATGTAACCACAAGGCAGAACAACAGAGAACAGAACAAGGGACACCAAAACATAAACTGGGCTTAGGGAAATCCAGGTTTGGAATCAGGGCCAGGAACAGGACTGGAATACACAGAGCTGAAATACTTACACTCAAACAAGGCAAGACAGAAATATGCAGACAAAAAAGGAACACAGAACACAAGGCAAGGAGTCTGCATATAACAGGGCAGATCAAGAAGAGTGCAGACAGGAGACTATGATCAATGGCTAACACAGGAACAGAGATGCAGGAAAACAAGGGACAGAAACAGATACCACAAATAGTCAAAAACAGGGAAATGGGTACAGAGAAAAAGGAAACAGAATCAAGGAACAGGCCTGTAATAGCAGCAGGAACACAACAGAGCACAAGGCGACTCAACAGAAGTCAGTTGCAAGCCGCTGAAAAACATCTTTTGCAAGCCATCGAAACATTGCTCAAAGATATATGTGCCTGTGTGTGCTATGAAAGTGGAGGAGAATGCACTCCTTACTTTGACATCTGCTTGGGGTGTGCCAGGGATGTGTACTCGCCCTGCTGTTTTTCTCCCTCTTATTGAATGACTCCCAGGAAGTTCTACTTGAGGGGGTCCCAGACGCACTGAAGCTGGGCAATAAAAAAAATAGTTATTCTCCTGTTTGCCAATGACACGCAAATATTATACTGCACTCAAGACGAGCTGCACAGGGGTTGGGCAGCTTCAAAGCTACTGCAGTCAAAAAGACCTTGTCATCAACAAACAAAGACAAAACTAACGCCACTGAGACTATCCCCACCCCTGATAAAATCACCACGAATCGCTGGTAAGGTACTTGAAGTTGTCTATGGCTACAATTATCCGGGGATCTCCTTCAATAACAAGTTGTCTTGGCGTGCTCATGTTGACAAAGCGGCTGCCACCTTACAGTGGTCTGCCAACGCAATTCTGAGGCTGAAGGATAAAATTGGCTGCCGCTCATTGAGCGTCATTCTCCAAGTATACAAGCAAAAACCAGGAGAAGCAGCGAGCTACGGTGCAGAACTATGGGGGTACAGCAACAGTAAATATCTCTAAATGATCAGAAGCACATTCCTGATATCACTGCTACACCTGAGCCCTGGCACACTGCTTCTTCTTTTGTACCTGGAAATGAGCTTGGTTCCTAATTCTCAGCTCATAGCTCTTGCCCCGGTCCTGTACTGGCTACGTTTAAATTGCAATTGCAATGGAGGGTCCTTTCTGAGAGCAGTGCTCAAAGTGTCCCCCATAGGAAAAATCCATCTTAACCCATGGACAAGTAACCTAAGAAGCAGTCTCCAAAATCTCGGTCTTGAGCACCAAGGGTTAGAGTCAGCCCATACTAACAGTGCCACCTCTGGCATGGTAACGGAAGTATTAATCCACACTACACTCAAGGCCTGTATTGGCCTAGCATGTTTGTCCTCTTATCTTGCAATTACCTGCACACTAAGCACATCCTGGGCAGGGAGCAATACCTGAATGACATTAGCCCTGATGCACACCGCACTTTATAATTTGAATTCCGAAAAGGTATTTTGCCCAGCACATTGCTATTGCACAGTGGGTGACAAGGAGTCAATTACACACTTTATGCTATTTTGCACCAAGTCTAAGCTCCTAGGCACTAAGGGGCTAATTTATGGGATTTTTGGCATAGGGCAGAGCAGCAAGGCACCTGGCCAAAATACGGCGCATTTCTGTCCTTTCTTCCTGCGCTGGTGCTGTTTCGGCAGCCAGCACCAATGTAGGCAACCTTGCACTATGGTGCAAGGGTGCCTCCATTGAATGCAGGATTGTTTTTTGTGCAGGAAGAAGTACCTTCCTGCACAAAAACAATCCTAAGAGGCATTTCCCTCTTTCTATGTGTGCTGCAGAATGTAGAACACATAGAAAGAGGAAAATCCGAGGAGAAATAAACATATTTCTCCTCGTCACGCCTCACCTTGGCAGGAGTATGGATTTGGCACTTCCCCGGGATTATGTCACTTTGTAAATCTGGGGCAACGTCAAATTCCATGGGTGTTGCATGGGAAAACCCACCACAACGGCCATGGAACGCCTCCCGGGTGCAACGTAAGGCAATCGCCCTGCGTCGCCATACTCATGATTTATGAGGCCTCTCAAAGCCACGCGTGGTGGCTTTGCGTGGCTTCATAAATCGAAATGGGAGCCCTGCATCATGCATGTACCACTTTACGCGGTGAAAAAGTGACGCAGGACTCTCATAAATAAGTGGCTTATCCCACTGTTCAAACAATTCTCAACCTCATCTTGCACAGAAGCACTACCACGTTTCACCAGAACAGATCTACCAGCCATTTACATGCCTGTGTCCAGTTACATTATGGGAGCCTGGCTTATCACAAGAAGGGCGCAGAGACCCTCTACTGCCGCTATTAAGTAACCGTAGCTTTCCTGAATCGGGACTGCTTTTATTGTGTTTTACTTGATGTACTTTGTCTAACTGGAAGGCTTATTATTAGTTTTATTGTTCTTTTTAATATCCTATGGCATCAATATGATAATAAAGTGAGATGATGATGATGATGCAAGCCGTTGCACTCTGCACTCACAGGGGTGAAATGGCTGGATGCTCCGGGGTGGAGCACAGGTGCAGGGAGAGAGCCAGGTGCAAGGACTTAACCAATTGCAGGGAATCAGGGAACCACCAATGAAGGGAAGGCTGAACTGGGACCAAAAGGGAAGGCCAGGTGAACTAGGAGACACAAGAAAAGGAACAGGAAAGCCTATAATAGAGTATGGATTGGCACAAACATAGAGAAGGGTCCAGAATGCAAAAATAAAGGGGTCAGAATAAGAGTAGGATCCAAAAACCAAGCTAGGGAACGGGAAGCCGCAACCAGGACATGAACTAGGAAGAGTCCAAGGACAAAGGGAACTACAAGGCCAATAATGCATCTGGGAAGTGGAACACAAACCTGGACTAAAAGGTGAAGCGAAACTAAGTATGATAAGTATTATGATGTGTTTATTGACTTATAGTAAAATAAAGTTACAGGCTCTTAAAGGGCCCTTGTGAGTGACATCTAGTGGCAGGATGGCAAAATACTGACACTGATGTTTTCCAGAGAATTAAGGTAATAATGGATCTAAGGATTATGAGTCAGCAAATGCTTATGCTGTTGCAATTTCACAACTCTATCAAATTAATTCATTCGAAAAACAAAGAGTTTTTAATCTAAGTTATACTATAACCAAAAGAGTGGTGTTAAGAAAATGGAAGTTGTCTAAAAAACAAGCAGTGAGAGTGAATTCGAGACTCTTAGAAGTTGCCTGTTTTCAAAGAAATAAAAAATTACTTATTTGGCCAGAGAGGTCAACTTGAGAAATCATGTTTGAAATCAATTTTTGGAGATTTAGCCATAAGTTTATCTTTCGAAATAAAATCATCATATGAATTGCTCAAAATGTACTGGTAGTTTGACTGTTACAGCACAACTCCCCCAATCCCTTCCCTATGCCCCTTCTCTTTAGATGTTGCCTTAATGTCTTGTTTTTTGTGTGCTTGTTTAAAACCAGGAGGATTTTGATTTCATGCTCATATTACATTCAATTTTGCATTCATTGGCAAATATCTGTTGACCTTCATATTAGATTATATGTAAGACAAATAGCTCTTTATAATGTATGTACTCGAATGACTATTTTTGTTCAATCAACATAATGTTAAAAAAACAAAAGATGAATAAAATGCGCCCCTTGTTCCTTTAAAAAAATATGTCATTAACCTCAACTACCAGCTTACTATTTCAATTATGTTTGGAATTTAGAGAATTTTTTATCTGCTCATCTGCTGTACTAGCATAAGTCTACTATGTTACTGTCCCTGGGGAGATCCAGGGTGAGGTTATTTGTGTACTGTGCATCATTTGACTCTACTGCCTATGACTTACCTGGCAGTCTGCAATGCCTGTTGTCCTGAATGCTTTGATCACTACTTTTGCCAAAGAGCCGCGTGACCAGAGCAGGAGGGCAGAGGCCGGAACCATCTTGCAGTGCTCACCAGCTGTGCAGGGCATGGGCAGCTCCTGCCACTAGGTTCTGACCAGCGCCCAATCCTCTTTGTGCATCACTGCCCCTGATAAAGAGGCACTGACAGAACTGGGCCACTGAAGATGCATGAACAGGAAGGGTGGAGGGAGGGAGGGAGAAGTTCTACAAGTGCATGGTGGTAATGGGATTAGAGTTGTGTGAAATATGAAGTTTGTTCACAAGTCTTGAAATTTCTCAGTAGCCAGTTGAAGATTCCTAACTTGACATTCCCTTAACAAGGCAATGTTTTTATATTTTCTGGCTCCAATTCTACGCAGCAAGTTGTGCTGCCCAAGCAGTACTTAATTTGTAATAAATAAATAAATGAATGATGATGCCCAATTTTTTGTTAGGAGGCCATGACTCACTGGCACAGCTAGATCTCCTTTTTTACTGTGACCCCCATCTATGTCGTTGCCTGGTCCTGCCTTACGAAGCAGCACTTGTCGGGCCCCACACTGACTTCCAAAATATCACTTCTCAAATCAGCGCTGTTTGATCTTCATTGCATCCACAGAAAGGTGTTTCTTGGGTCTGCAGTGATTCAGCCACTGGCTCTTTTCATGACTGTGGTTCGTCAATCACGTCAGAGTTCCTGTCTGTTCAAGCTCATGCCTCCTGAATGTCCCATTTCCCTAAAAAAAAAAGTCTACAGGTGCCTCCCTCTGTGACTCTTCAGTGACGAACTCTTTCGGCTCCTGTGAGGGAGCTCTGATTTTTCAAGGTTCGACCCCTGCCAATACCCTCGGGTACTACAGCCACAACAACCAAGCTGTGGAACACTTATGACACAGACACTAGCATGCAACAGGAGATATCATTAAAACTATCTCTGTCTCCAGCTGACATCTAGAACGCTCCTTCTTCAGTTCTTTCAGTTTATAGACCCGTCCCCAGTGGCTTCCATCTTGACCTCACTGGACCTCTTTCTTGCTAGCTTGGAATCAGCCAAGAGTGCGTTCCATGCATTTATACATACAATTAAATGTGTTTCCACCCTTTTTTAGGTTATTGAAATGGCATTGCCTCAAACTATGCTCAGCAAACAACAAAAACGACACTGTTAGTCATCGAAACATGAATGCTTAGCTCATAGATTGTTCATTTCCAATGTCCAGCCTTCTCAGTGTCTAAGCAAATCCACACCCGAACATTCTAATGATTCTGCTTGTTGCTGTGTGAAAATGCTCTGTTTTTATCAGATGCAGCACCCATCATACTCACTCAACTTCTAAACACTGTGCGCCTGAATTAGAGTTTGGTGGACCGTCCGCCAGACTGCGAGGTCAGTGGCGGCTATGCCTTTCGCTCTCCTGGTGGAGGATTGCCCACCATATTCAGATATTCCCACCAGCCACACAGGGATATCTGTGACTTCAAAGGAGCTGCCATCATGGCAGCCCACAGAAGCCACTGAAGCCGCGACCATGCCATGTTTCAAGCAACCCACTTGGCAAAACATCTTGGTTTTTTATAACAAACTACCAAAGCAGGAATTTATTACTGAAAACAAAATAACAATGGCCCTGATGTGCGGGTTCCACAGGAAGCGCATCCCCCAAATTCTAAATGATCCTTTGACTGACTTCTATCACCCCTCCACCTGTTCCCTCCTGTTTTTCTTTGCCCTTTTGCCTTCTGTTTTCCCTTCGCCATCCCTTCCTCCCGTTCTTCCCGCCGCTGCGTCCCCTGCAGCCCCACCCCCCCGCTCGCCCATTCGTCATTCCCCCCTCCCAGCTGCTCCTCCCTCCCACCTCCCCTTCTTATGGCGGCCGCGCCGCTGGCGCGCCGAAGGCGCACCTAAGGCAAGCCCGTCTGCGCCCGTCCGCGCCTGGACCGCGCCCAGAGCCAGAACCCCTGGCCCCCGCGAATGCCACGACGCCCGACTCCGCTACGATGCCAGTTCCCTCCACGCACTCAACTCTGGACGAGAACACACCTGCTACCGGGCCACCCTGAAGCGCACCCAAGGACCCTTCACCTGCCAGAACTGCAGCTTCACCAGCATCCGCCCCACCAAACCTCCGCCCAGGAAAGAACCCAACTACCTCAGATGCATCCTCCTCAACACCCGCTCCGCCCGCAAACACGCAATCGAACTCTGGGACCTTCTCGACTCAACCTCCCCAGACGTCGCCTTCCTGACGGAGACCTGGCTGAACCCCGCCTCAGCACCCGACATCGCCATAGCCATCCCGGAAGGCTACAAGATCATCCGCAGGGATCACACCAACGGAGTAGGAGGAGGAATCGCCATCGTCCACAAGAACACCCTCAGAGTCTCGACCAACACCGACGACACCCTCAGCACCGCCGAACACCTGCACTTCCAGATCCACACCGACCCCAACACCACCCTCAGAGGAACCCTCGTCTACAGACCCCCAGGCCCCCAACCACAGTTCAGCGACTCCATCGCCGACTTCATCAGCACACACGCCCTCGCCTCCACGGACTACATCCTCCTCGGGGACCTGAACTTCCACCTCGAGAACAACAACGACACCAACTCCACCACCCTGATCGACAACCTCGCCAACCTCAGACTCAGACAGCTCGTGACAACACCCACCCACGCCACCGGCCAAACGCTGGACCCCATCTTCTCCGCAAGCTCCCACGTCTCCTTCAACCACACCACCGAACTCCACTGGACCGACCATCACTGCATCCACTTCACCTTCAGGAAGCCCACCACGCACCACCGCACCCAACAGATGCCTCGCCGCTGCTGGAGCAAAGTCACCGAAAACCAGCTAACCACCACCCTCGCCCAGAGCCCACCCGCCGACCCCACCAACCCCGACACCGCCACCCGCAACTTCAGACAGTGGATCAACGACTGCGCCAACACCCTCGCCCCGCCCAAGAAACCCTCCAACAGCCACACCAGCAAGAAAGCCACCTGGTTCACCGAAGACCTCCAGGCCTCCAAACGAACATGCCTAAAACTGGAGAAGAACTGGATCCGCGAACGAACACCAGACAGCTGCGCAGCCCACAGGAACGCCACCCGCAGACACCATCACCTCATCAGATCCGCCAAAAGGGCCTCACTCAAAGACTGCCTAGATAACAACGCACACAACAGCAAAGAGCTCTTCAACATCGTGAAGGAACTCTCCAACCCCAACTCCAACACCAACGACATCCCACCCTCGCAAGACCTGTGCGACTCACTGGCCACCTTCTTCCACCGCAAGATAGCCGACATCCACGACAGCTTCAACGCCACGACCGCCCCGACAACCACTGAGACCTCCGCCCCCACGACCACCACTCGCACCAACTGCCTGCTCTCATGGACCAACATCAACGACGAGGACACCAGCAAGATTATGAGCACCATCCACTCCGGATCACCATTAGACCCATGCCCACACCACATCTTCAACAAAGCCAGCACAGCCATCGCACCCCATCTCCGGAAAGTAATCAACATCTCCTTCGAGACAGCAACCTTCCCGGAAAGCTGGAAGCACGCCGAGATCAACGCCTTACTCAAGAAACCCAAGGCAGACCCCAAGGACCTCAAGAACTTCTAGCCCATCTCCCTGCTCCTGTTCCCGGCGAAGGTCATCGAGAAGACCGTCAACAAACAACTGACCCGCTACCTCGAGGAGAACAGCATCCTGGACCCGCCCCAGTCAAGGTTCCGCAGCAACCACAGCACCGAAACCGCCCTCATCGCCGCCACCGATGACATCAGGACCCTGCTAGACAACGGAGAAACAGCGGCCCTCATCCTCCTGGACCTGTCAGCCGCCTTCGACACGGTCTGCCACCGCACACTACGAACACGCCTACACGACGCCGGGATCCAAGAGAAGGCCCCTGGACTGGACCACATCCTTCCTCTCCGGCAGAACAAAGAGCGTCCGCCTCCCCCCCTTCCGCTCCAATGCCACCGAGATCATCTGCGGCGTACCCCAGGGCTCATCCCTCAGCCCAACGCTGTTCAATATCTACATGGCACCTCTCGCCCACGTCGCCCGACAGCACGACCTCAACATCATCTCCTACGCCGATGACACCCAGCTGATCATCTCCCTCACCAAAGACCCTCACACCGCCAAAACCAACCTCCACGAAGGAATGAAGGCCGTCGCCGAATGGATGAGGAACAGCCGACTGAAGCTGAACTCGGACAAGACGGAGGTCCTCATCCTCGGCTCCACCCCTTCGGCCTGGGACGACTCCTGGTGGCCGACCACACTGGGAACAGCTCCAACACCCACCGACCACGCACGCAACCTAGGGGTCATCCTCGACTCCACCCTCTCCATGACTAAGCAGGTCAACGCCATCTCCTCCTCCTGCTTCAACACCCTCCGCATGCTCCGCAGGATCTACAAGTGGATCCCCACCGAAACGAGAAGAACGGTCACCCAGGCCCTCGTCAGCAGCAGGTTGTACTACGGAAACGCACTCTACGCAGGAATTTCGGCCAAACTCCTGAGACGGCTGCAACGCATCCAGAACGCCTCTGCACGTCTGATCCTCGACATCCCCCGCCGCAGCCACATCACACCCCACCTGAGAGACCTGCACTGGCTCCCCGTCAACAAGAGGATAACCTTCAAGCTCCTCACCCACGCACACAAAGCACTCAACAACACCGGACCAACATATCTCAACGGACGACTCAGCTTCTACACCCCCACCCGCCAGCTCCGCTCCACCGGCCTCGCCCTCGCCGCAGTCCCCCGCATCCAAAGAACGACTGCCAGCGGCAGATCTTTCTCCCACCTCGCCGCCAAGACCTGGAACACCCTCCCCACCCACCTACGGCAGACCCAAGACCTACTGACCTTCAGAAGACTCCTCAAGACCTGGCTCTTCGAGCAGTAGCAGCACCCCCCAACCCCCAGCGCCTTGAGACCCTCACGGGTAAGTAGTGCGCTTTACAAGTGATATGATTGATTGATTGATTGATTGATTGCCTCCCATAGGTTGCTCAGCTGCTCGAATGTGCTAGTGAAACTGATTAGGGAATCTTCAATGCCACTGTCCAATTCTGCTCAGCTTTCTGTATCTCTCAGTTTAACCAGAGAAAATTAGATATACTCCAACATTTAAACTGTGTCACTCTTTTCATTACTTCAACTTTCTCTGCTGGCTGCTTGAAGAGCATTATATTCAGGTGCTTGCATCTCATACCAGCACGTCAGAGGCAGAAATCTACACAATCTTAAGCCAATTGGCAGAGGTCCGAATTACCTCTCTACCATCACGTTGTGCAACCATATTCTAAATGATCACCTTCATTGCCCACACAATTGTTGACTTAAGTTTGATTTTCTCTTTGCCAATAATTCCTGCCTATGTACCCAATCTCAAGCAGGTTTAGACATGTTAAGTTCCACTGTGCTATGTTACAATTAGAACTAAGAGTGGAAATAATATTGGCAGTGGTGTTGCACTAATACATTTGCAGCAACCTGCCTCGATATAAAAAGATACACACCTTATCCCTCCCCCAATATCACCAAATATGGGCATATTGTTTATTGCACTTCCAAATTGCACAAAACCGTTATTGCTGATCTCACTGACTATATCAGACAGCAGCAAACAACTGATTGACTATCTCTGAGAATTG
This sequence comes from Calotriton arnoldi, assembly GCA_963921515.1. Lineage (NCBI taxonomy): Eukaryota > Metazoa > Chordata > Amphibia > Caudata > Salamandridae > Calotriton > Calotriton arnoldi. Next base: position 669,367 of record CAWUFW010009437.1, on the reverse strand, counting down.
AGGGCAAAGTTTTATGCCTCATTATATGCGGTCAGAATAAAGTGGAGTGTCTCAGTGCCACTGAAGATCATTCCTTATGCCTCTGAACATGCACATGAAACATGTCCCTTTGCTAGCCATGTTCCACCAATGATTGTCCACGTTCCTTCAGGGAAGTCACAGAAGCTGATCTGGCTCAAGTACTGCCTGACATTTCCTGCAAAATGGTTATAACGCATGTTTTATATGCATCGGTCATTAGTCATATTAATTGTCACAGACTTGCCATCTGATTTGGTTTGTTATGCTACTTCTTGTCCTCAATGGCCAACTCTTCACAGACTTAGTCTGCCAGAGATAAGGGCAATCCCTTCCAATAGCCACGATGCCGCTGATGCAAGTGAGCACCTAGCATATAGTGCCTTCAAGAAGGAACCTCAAGGAGCAAAAAGTCCAATTTAGAGGTATCTGTATTTCCTTGATATGTCCAGAGATCAGGGGTGTTCCTTCTACCATCTGTACCTGCTCAGGAGATTCCTTTGTGATTCATTAAATACCCCTTTCCTTTGCCCATTTCTCATCCAAATACAATCCGCTATCTCCACAATCCAGAAGGGCTGAGACCATAATCATAGTTATTTCCGGCAACCCAGCCTGGACTGGCAGAAGAAAAAGTGAGAAATGGGACTCCTCAGAAGCTCAGACAAATGGAAACTGATGTACTTCCATCCCCTCTTCTGTCACAAAGGACAACATTTGACTTTTCTCAAGGGTGTTTTTGAGGACAAATTGGAAAGGTTTGATGTTTGGAAGAATCGTAATTTAAGCACAGACCATTTCTACGACAACGTGATCTCTCAGTCTCCAAAAGAGAACCACGGATGGTGCCAATCTGCATTTACTCTTCACTTGAAGATGTAGACAATTCTTCAGAAGAAATTTAAATTTTAGAAGATGTTTGTCTGAAGCCTCCTACTACTGTAGCAACGTGAATCATCCGTCTCTCAGATGTGAGTTCTCACAGATAAGATAATGTTCGATTAGTAGGGCTTGATCCATAAGTTCAGAGAAGGTTTCCAGTCGGGGACAATGAATTAGCTCATCTTTAATCTAATTTCTCAGACTTCTATGAAATAAAGTCATCAAAGTCCACTCTACCCATGTAGTCTCAGCTGCTAACTGGTGGAAATGAGTAATATAGAGTAAGGTATATTGCCCACCTTGATGAATGTCACAAAGGGCCTCTTCAGCTGAAAATTCAGGGTCAGATCTTTCGAGCATTTGCATGAAGGCAGTTCAAAAGCTGGCATAGTTTGAAAGGCAGGGGTCTTCAGAGGTTGATAGAGGGGTTGCCCAAGCTAGTGTCAGTCTGGAAAAGACAATTTTGGGCTTGACAAAAAACAAAGGAAACAATCAAAGAGTCAAGGAACTCTTTCAATTTATTTTGGTCGCTGGAAAAATGCTGACTTGTGGGAAAAACCACAGGAATATCAAAAGTTCTGAAAATAGAGGCTTAACGCAAACTCTGTTTTTCATGACGCAGTTGCTGTAATTCCTGCGTCTGCTGCAGTACCTTTTGGGATAAAGCTTTAGTTTCATCCAGCTTGGAACTGGGTGATGGGTGTCACAAACTGTTGTGAACTTGATGCCTGATTTGGTTCCTTATGCTACTTCTTGACCTCAACAGCCTACACTTCACAGACTTTGTCTGCCAGAGATAAGGGCGACCACACCAGTAGTCGCAATTCCACTGGCACAAAAAAGGGGCCAAGCAGGGAGTGCTTTCCAGAAGGAGCCCCAAGAAGGAAAAAAGCTCAATGGGCAAAAACCTTCATAAACAATCCATGAAGGCTACGGTAAGAAGGTGACTTGCCCCCAGAAGACGCCAAGCGGTGAGTTGGAGATAAGCCGGATGTAAGGAAGCTGAAGTTGCAGTCCTGCACAATGGTACAGAAAAGGCAAGACTACTGAACAGCAGAGGAATAAGGGAAAGGAAAACAGGCAAAGGTTCAGGAAGAAATACAGGAGCAAGGAACACAAAGCATTGCAACCACGAAAGTAGAAAGAGTCACTTCCTTTTATAGGTCAGGAAACAGGAGGTTGTGTTGTCCCCATATTGATTTGGGAAGACTTTCAGGTTAGGTTGAGACAGATATTACCTTCTGCAACCACCTCACCAAGAAACACTAGGAAGGAGAAGGCCAAGCAGGCCCATGGTGTAGTTTGCATTGTCTGGAAGATGGCCCCACATTGAAGAATGGCACAAACGAAGACAAGTGGGTCGTACGCCACCAGGTAAATCGTGAAAGGAAATGCGGTGACCGGGAGAAAGAAGGGCATCTCGTCCACCTAAGGCACATTCTCTGTAGAATGGCTGGTGGGACAGTGGCTGAGCATGCCGCAGAGGCATGAAATGTAATGCTGTGCAAAAAGCCTTCGATAAGATTGTGCCTATTAAGAAGAAAAAGCTTACTCCTAAGAGATGCACCCCATGGTTTTTCAATTATTTTTTTCTCTGAAAAAAGAATATTAGAAAATTAGAGCGATAATGAAGATGCAAGAAAATGCCCAAAACACTTTCAGCATTTAAAATGACTAAGAAGAACTATGGAACAGGAGAAGAACTGTTAAAGAAAGCAATCAGGCTTAAGTCAAAGGCAATGTGGAAAGTATTTAACCAGTGCATACACAATAGAAAACATCACACAAAACACAATAAAATTCCACAACCAATTTTAAATGAAAAAGAAAAACTTTGTGTGTACTAAGACCAAAATGACAAAAATCCAATCAGAAAAACCATAGCTATGAATTTTTAAATATTTAAGTGAAAATAGCACCAAAAAGCACAAAGCTCCAATGATAGTCTATAGAAGCGGTAGACCGGGACCCAGCTATGATTTGAGCCTCACCACAACAGAGCCATGGTCGGTTACTACAAGTGACTTGGTCCTGTTACAAGTCTAGAAGTGAAAAACTTTGAAAACTTTTCTAGCCCCAATGCAGGAAAGGACTTTGTCACTTTTTGAGAGTAAAAATCCTCTTTGAGCAGGCCACCGCTGAATTTGTAACTGACATCGTGTACCCAAAGGCCGGATACTTGAAGCAGGTTGGTCCTGCTAGAGCTTTGGATATTTGTTGCTGAAACAAGTTCAAGCCACAAAGCAGAATGGGACTTAGTCTTTTTTTCGGAGGTGCTTGGAGCCTTGACCAAGACAAAGCTGAAATCCAATCCGACGCTGTGACTGCCAATCGCCTGCTTTTTCCCACAGGTCACCCTGAAGCTCTGGAGGAAAAGTGTTTCAAAGTTTCTAAACTTTCTTCTGCTGCTCAAATAACCACAGGAGTACAATTCTAAGGCCTCCATGACCTCAGGACCGGGCACATAGAGACACTCAGGGCCCAATTCACAAAGGTAGACTTATACTTTTGTGTAAGTTTATAATTGTTTACTATTCACAAAGGGATATACGAGTAGTATCTTTATGAGTACGGAGTCGCCGCACATAAAAAGATAGGACTGTCCTATCTTTGTGAATAGCAAACAATTGTAAACTTAGACAAAAGTGTAAGTTTACCTTTGTGAATCTCACCCTCACGGTGCCAGGCAGCACAGCCAACAAAGTCTAGTACATATCTAATTGCCACTGGTCAGCTGGGTACTTCCAGGAAAAGGTCTCCTGGGGTTTGTTATGTCCCTGTGGCCACAGAAGAGGTCAGCCAACTGACCTTTGGAGTCCACTTCTTTGCCATGGGTACAAGGGGAGCAGATCCAGCCCTTTGTGGATCACCTTTCTGTTGCTTATTGCTGTATTTAGTAGTCAGGCTGATACTAATGAGAGGAAACCTTGCACCAGAAAGTGTTAACTTGTGTAAAGATAATGAGGTAACACTATCACAAAATGTGCCTCATAATTTGTCTTTCCTTGATGCATAATTGTGTTATCTCTGGTGCATATTTGGTCCATTCCTATAACTCATAAGTGGGACGGACTGTCTGGAGGAGAAAAGGTGGGCAATGATTGCTTGTTCCATAAGAAATACCAGGTTAATGAGACTGCGACCCCTGCATCTAGCGAGGGGTTGTCTTAAGTCGCTCCACGGGCTGGAGCGGGGAGGCTGGATGGTGGTGACCAAGGACATTGGGGTGAGGGAAATCACCCTACCAGTCGGCCATTTCTCGAGAGGTGCGAGAGATGGGAGGGCGTCCTAGCCCTGAGTTTCATACAGGCTCAACACTTGACGAAAGGGAGGGTGGGGGGTGTTAAGGCATCCGCGACTGAGTGCATGGTGCTTAAAGACACATGTTCACATCATTGTGGGCATAGTGCCTCCGGTCACATAGGGGGAGGATTGATTCTCCATGAAATGAAAAGGAAATGAAATGAAAAAGAAATTTATAAAGCGCAAACATTCACCCGAGGGTGTCAAGGCGCTAGCTCATCAGACAAAAAGATACCAGACAGATTTTACCACATTTAATCTCTGAGGCAAAACGCTATCAAATAACAACGAGGAGCACAGGATTGGTTGCACCAATGATGGCCCATTAAGAGCTGATGGCAAATGATGGTTGAATGGTTTGGCAAGAGTTTCCAGTTATTTTTCAACATTTTCATGGCTTGGCATTTTCATCACAAAATTAAAACTAGCTAATGCCAGTTAACCCCTTCGCTGCTAGGCCTTTTCCCCCCCTGTGCTAAGCCTTTTTTGGTTATTTGGGGTAGTGCGCGCTAAGGCCCCTGTAACTTTTTGACCACATAAGGTATCCACGCCAAATTTGCGTCCTTTTCTTCCAACATCATGGGGATTGTAAAGGTACCCAGGGTTTGTGGATTCCCCTGGAGGGGTCCCAGAAATTAGCCAAAATACAGCTAAATTTTGTTTGTTTTTTGGAAAAAGCGCTGCAAATGAAAGCGTCTGGGTTCTTCCCTGCAAATGGTATCAAAAAAGGGTTTGTGGGGCTGAAATCACCATTTTCCCAGCTTTTAGGGAATGACAGACTTTTGACAAAAAACCAACATTTTTTACACAGTTTTGGCATTTTTCTGGGACATAGCCTATTTTTGCTATTTTTTGTGCTTTCAACCTCCTTCCAGTTAATGGTAGAAATGGGTATGAAAGCAATAATGGATCCTGGAAAGCTATATATTTTAGAAAAGTAGACAAAATTCTGAATTTGCAAGGGGTCATTTGTGTAGATCCATCAAGGTTTCTTTATAGAAACTAACAGTTAAATATAGGAAAAATTGAAAATTAGTTGAAAAAAACAGCCTTTTGTGTCAACGTTTTCACCTGTAACTTCTTCTAATTATGACAGCTCTTTGAAAGCAATATACCGTTACATCCGCTGGACGTTACTGGTTGTGGGGATATATAGGACTTGTAGGTTCACCAAGAACCCGACGAACCCAGAGTCAAAAACTGAGCAGCAATTTGCAATGGCTTTTTATTATGTACCGGGTATATAGCAATTATTGTGGGAAAATGTATACATGGAAAAATCGATATGAAAGACACCTATGTATTTCTGAAATGGTAACAAAATATAGAGTTTAGAAACAGTAGATATTTGCTCATTTCCGAAATTGGGAATACTCATACTAGCATGAGAATTATCGGTCATTTTTTAAAATGACTTCTTTCTTACACAATGTCTTTCATTTGGAAGGCAGAAATGCATCGAAAGTCAATAGGTAATAACAGTTGCTTTACAAATCTGAATTACCCTAAGTCTCCCGATAAAAATGGTACCTCACTTGTGTGGGTAGGCATAGTGTCCACGACAGGAAATGGCTCAAAACCCAACTTGAACACACCACATTTTCACAATGAAAAATTACCCTTTTTTTGCAAAGTGCCTAGCTGTAGTTTTTGAACCCTAGCTCTGCCGGCACCAAGGGAAACCTAGCAAACCTATACATTTTTGAAAACTAGACACCCGGGGGAATCCAGGATGGGGTGACTTGACTGCCTCTCACCAGGTTATGTTACCCAGAATCCCTTGCAAACCTAACATTTTGTCAAAAAAACCACATTTTCCTCACATTTCTGTGGTGTAAAGTTCTGGAATTTGTGTGGATCCACAAATTTCCACCCAGCCTGCGTTCCCCAACGTCTTCCGAGAAAAATGGCACCTCACTTGCGTGAGTAAGCCTAGTGCCCGCGACAGGAAATGGCGCAAAACGCAACGTGGACACACCTCAATTTCATAGTGAAAAATGACCCTTTTTTGGCAAAGTGCCTAGCTGTAGTTTTTGAACCATAGCTCTACCGGCACCTAGGGAAACCTAGCAAACCTATACATTTTTGAAAACTAGACACCCAGGGGAATCCAGGATGGGGTGACTTGACTGCCTCCCACCAGGTTCAGTTACCCAGAATCCCTTGCAAACCTAAAAAATTGTAAAAACAAACACATTTTCCCCACATTTCTGTGGTGGAAAGTTCTGGAATCTGCGTGGATCCACAAATTTCTACCCACCCCGTGTTCCTCAAAGACTTCCGAGAACAAGCATTGGCATAGCCAATAGGTCTCGCTTTTGGGACCTTATAAGTATTTAGTTATGCAGCAGAATATCCTTGGTGCAACAACATCAACTGTTGCATGGCTAAACACTTATAAGGTCCCAAAGGCGAGACCTATTGGCTATGCCAATGCTTGTTTTAAGAGCTCTCCTCCAGAGAAAGTCTGAGGGTCCCACCTTGAAGACATCAGGATTGTGCTAATAGGGTAACGGACTTGGGGCCGACAAGGATGTGAATGAAGTGCTCAGGTTTAAAACAGTGTTACTCTCCTGAGCCCCAAGGCCAGCATCCTCCACAGTGCATGGGGAAAGTGAGATCCTGGGGCCCTCCCCGGCCCCCTTAGGGACCTTTAGATTTCACCCTGAAAGCCAGTCTGGTTCTGAGGGTCCACTCAAACTATTTCACAAGGGGCCTCCTCAGGATTCCTAATGCCCCTCACGTGCCCCAGACACAAATTTATATCATGCCCTGATTGGGCATTACCAGATATTATTCCAGGGGTTCATCCTTGGTATTGTCATGGCTGCAGCCACCCGCGTCCTGGCACGGTTGTTGAAGACGTCCACAGGCTACAGTGGGGCCCTACTCGGCAGCACAGTATGGAGGCCCTAAGAAGACCACTGAGGGCCAGTGGATCAGCCCCCACCTGGGGAGGACCATCATCCGGGCACATGCTTAACATAATGGGGTGGGACTGTCCACATTTAGATGCTCAGTGAGCTAAATGTTCGTTGCTAACTAGTTTATGCATTTGAATGCCATCAATACCATCTCGGACATCCATCCTTCCGAGGACGGTAAACTGAGAACCGATAAATCGGATAACTATTTACAAGGCTGAGAGGGGCAACGTTTCATTCAAACACAAGTGATTGCGCCATGAGGTGCAGGAACTGTGGCGAGGAAGAGGTAAAAGTGGTGATGTACCTGCACTTATTATGCACACAGGCCAGCTGACGTCAGAGTTCCAGAGCGCCCTAAAATGCGCAGACAAGTGGAGGCGTTCGGCAGATGGCTAACAACCGATCTGGCACCGCCTGCCGGTGCCCCCAGACACACTCCTGGGGGTGGCGGGCCAGGGTGGGTGCCTCAGCTCCCGCTGCCAAGTACGCTGAAAGGCGGGACTCCCCGTCTCCAGGCAGCGCTCACTGCCCGGGCGCCACGCCGAGCCTCCGCTCCCAGACGGCAGGCTGCGCCCCCGGATGAAGCCATCTGCTCCATGGGAGGCTTTGACTATAATCAGGGAGATCTTGTTCCGTGGATCCATCATCGGTGGGTGCCAGAGCCTGCTCCGCGCGCCGCGGCCCCCTGCACCCCGAGTCAATAGCCTGCCTGATTGGAAGAGGCATTGCGAACGGGGCAGTGGATGGATGGGGGCCTCGTGCTGCGAGGGGCAGTGCCTGGGGGGCATCCTGAGAGGGTAGTTAAAGGAGAACAGGCTGTGCGGACAGAGAGGAGAGAGGCGAGGCTATGTGCAGCCTGGAAAGGGCGGACTGCAAACCGGTGAGAGAGCAGAGGAGACGCAAATTATAGACAGAGTCAGTCAGAGGGAACACCGCACTAGATGGCCTCCCCTGCCCCTGAGGGCGTCGCTTTGTGTAGGTGACAAAAAATGTGGCCGAATCTGCAGTGCTAGGCATCCCAGGGGTGTCTATGTATTAAGAATGAATGGCCATTCCAGTACCAGTAGGTTGGGTAACTGAACTTTATTCAGTAATAACGGAGGAGCCCACTGGAATATCACCCTCCACATGAAAGTCCCGAAGCAATTGATAACGAGTGGTGCGCGCGCTGTTAGAATGCGGCGGCCGCGAAAGTGAAAGCAACTAGAACAAAGCTTTGAAGAGAGGAGCGGGGGCGAGCGAGCGCGGCAGCGTGCAGAGCTGACCACACGCTCGTGCATCGTGCCTGAAACGTGTGCGTAACCGCACAGAAAAGGCCATTGTGCACGAGCGTGTGGTCAGCATTGAAAACCCCACTACATAAAGTCTTCGCCAGAAGCAGCGCTTGCGCGCTACTCTAGGCTCCACCTAAAAATGGTACCTCACTTGTGTCGGTCGGCCTAGTGCCCGTGACAGGAAACGGCTCAAAACGCAACGTGGACACACCTCAATTTCGCAGTGAATAATGACCCTTTTTTGGCAAAGTGCCTAGCTGTAGTTTTTGAACCATAGCTCTGCCGGCACCTAGGGAAACCTAGCAAACCTATACATTTTTGAAAACTAGACACCCAGGGGAATCCAGGATGGGGTGACTTGAATGCCTCCCACCAGGTTCTGTTACCCAGAATCCCGTGCAAACCTAAAAAATTGGCAAAAAAACACATTTTCCCCACATTTCTGTGGTGGAAAGTTCTGGAATCTGCGCGGATCCACAAATTTCCACCCACCCCGCGTTCCCCAAAGTCTTCCGAGAAAAATGGTACCTCACTTGTGTGGGTCGGCCTAGTGCCCGCGACAGGAAACAGCGCAAAACGCAACGTAGACGCACCTCAATTTCACAGTGAAAAATGACCCTTTTTTGGCAAAGTGCCTAGCTGTAGTTTTTTAACCATAACTCTGCCGGCACCTAAGGAAACCTAGCAAACCTATACATTTTTGAAAACTAGACACCCAGGGGAATCCAGGATGGGGTGACTTGACTGCCTCCCACCAGGTTCTGTTACCCAGAATCCCTTGCAAACCTAAAACATTGTCAAAAAAAACACATTTTCCCCACATTTCTGTGGTGGAAAGTTCTGGAATCCGCGTGGATCCACAAATTTCCACCCACCCCGCGTTCCCCAAAGTCTTCCGAGAAAAATGGTACCTCACTTGTGTGGGTCGGCCTAGTGCCCGCGACAGGAAACGGCGCAAAACCCAACGTGGACACACCTCAATTTGGCACGGAAAAATGACCCTTTTTTGGCAAAGTGCCTAGCTGTAGTTTTTGAACCATAGCTCTGCTGGCACCTAGGGAAACCTAGCAAACCTATACATTTTTGAAAACTAGACACCCAGGGGAATCCAGGATGGGGTGACTTGACTGCCTCCCACCAGGTTCTGTTACCCAGAATCCCTTGCAAACCTAAAACATTGTCCAAACAAACACATTTTCCCCACATTTCTGTGGTGGAAAGTTCTGGAATCCGCGTGGATCCACAAATTTCCACCCACCCCGCGTTCCCCAAAGTCTTCCGAGAAAAATGGTACCTCACTTGTGTGGGTCTGCCTAGTGCCCGCGACAGGAAACGGAGCAAAACGCAATGTGGACACACCTTAATTTCGCAGTGAAAAATGACCCTTTTTTGGCAAAGTGCCTAGCTGTAGTTTTTGAACCATAGCTCTGCCGGCACCTAGGGAAACCTAGGAAACCTATACATTTCTGAAAACTAGACACCCAGGGTAATCCAGGATGGGGTGACTTGACTGCCTCCCACCAGGTTCTGTTACCCAGAATCCCTTGCAAACCTAAAAAATTGGCAAAAAAAACCACATTTTCCCCACATTTCTGTAGTGGAAAGTTCTGGAATCTGCGTGGATCCACAAATTTACACCCACCCCGCGTTCCTCAAAGTCTTCCGAGAAAAATGGTACCTCACTTGTGTGGGTCGGCCTAGTGCCCGCGACAGGAAACGGCGCAAAACGCAACGTAGACACACCTCTCTTTCGCAGTGAAAAATGACCCTTTTTTGGCAAAGTGCCTAGCTGTAGTTTTTTAACCATAGCTCTGCCGGCACGTAGGGAAACCTAGCAAACCTATACATTTTTGAAAACTACACACCCAGGGAAATCCAGGATGGGGTGACTTGACCTCCTCCCACCAGGTTCTGTTACCCAGAATCCCTTGCAAACCTAAAAAATTGGCCAAAAAAACACATTTTCCCCACATTTCTGTGGTGGAAAGTTCTGGAATCCGTGTGGATCCACAAATTTCCACCAACCCCGCGTTCCCCAAAGTCTTTCGAGAAAAATGGTACCTCACTTGTGTGGGTCTGCCTAGTGCCCGCGACAGGAAACGGCGCAAAACGCAATGTGGACACACCTCAATTTCGCAGTGAAAAATGACCCTTTTTTGGCAAAGTGCCTAGCTGTAGTTTTTTAACCATAGCTCTGCCGGCACCTAGGGAAACCTAGCAAACCTATACATTTTTGAAAACTAGACACCCAGGGGAATCCAGGATGGGGTGACTTGACTGCCTCCCACCAGGTTCTGTTACCCAGAATCCCTTGCAAACCTAAAGAATTGGCAAAAAAAACCACATTTTCCCCACATTTCTGTGGTGGAAAGTTCTGGAATCTGCATGGATCCACAAATTTACACCCACCCCGCGTTCCTCAAAGTCTTCCGAGAAAAATGGTACCTCACTTGTGTGGGTCGGCCTAGTGCCCGCGACAGGAAACGGCGCAAAACGCAACGTAGACACACCTCACTTTCGCAGTGAAAAATGACCCTTTTTGGCAAAGTGCCTAGCTGTAGTTTTTGAACCATAGCTCTGCCGGCACATAGGGAAACCTAGCAAACCTATACATTTTTGAAAACTAGACACCCAGGGGAATCCAGGATGGGGTGACTTGACTGCCTCCCACCAGGTTCTGTTACCCAGAATCCCTTGCAAACTTAAAGAATTGGCAAAAATACCACATTTTCCCCACATTTCTGTGGTGGAAAGTTCTGGAATCTGCGTGGATCCACAAATTTCCACCCACCCCACGTTCCTCAAAGTCTTCCGAGAACAATGGTACCTCACTTGTGTGGGTCGGCCAAGTGCCCGCGACAGGAAACGGCGCAAAACGCAACATGGACACACCTCAATTTCGCAGTGAAAAATGACCCTTTTTTGGCAAAGTGCCTAGCTGTAGTTTTTGAACCATAGCTCTGCCGGCACCTAGGAAAACCTAGCAAACCTATACATTTTTGAAAACTAGACACCCAGGGGAATCCAGGATGGGGTCACTTGACTGCCTCTCACCAGGTTCTGTTACCCAGAATCCCTTGCAAACTTACAAAATTGGCAAAAATACCACATTTTCCCCACATTTCTGTGGTGGAAAGTTCTGGAATCTGCGTGGATCCACAAATTTCCACCCACCCCGCGTTCCCCAAAGTCTTCTGAGAAAAATGGTACCTTACTTGTGTGGGTCGGCCTAGTGCCCGCGACAGGAAAAAGCGCAAAACGCTACGTGGACACACCTCAATTTCGCAGTGAAAAATGACCCTTTTTTGGCAAAGTGCCTAGCTGTGGTTTTTGAACCAAAGCTCTGCCGGCACCTAGGGAAACCTAGCAAACCTATACATTTTTGAAAACTAGACACCCAGGGGAATCCAGGATGGGGTGACTTGACTGCCTCCCACCAGGTTCTGTTACCCAGAATCCCTTGCAAACCTAAACAATTGTCAAAAAAAACACATTTTCCCCACATTTCTGTGGTGGAAAGTTCTGGAATCCGCGTGGATCCACAAATTTCCACCCACCTCGCGTTCCCCAATGTCTTCCGAGAAAAATGGTACCTCAATTGTGTGGGTCGGCCTAGTGCCCGCGACAGGAAACGGCGCAAAACGCAATGTGGACTCACCTCAATTTTGCAGTGAAAAATGACCCTTTTTTGGCAAAGTGCCTAGCTGTAGTTTTTGAACCATAGCTCTGCCGGCACCTAGGGAAACCTAGCAAACCTATACATTTCTGAAAACTAGACACCCAGGGGAATCCAGGATGGGGTGACTTGACTGCCTCCCACCAGGTTCTGTTACCCAGAATCCCTTGCAAACCTAACAAATTGGCAAAAAAAACCACATTTTCCCCACATTTCTGTGGTGGAAAGTTCTGGAATCTGCGTGGATCCACAAATTTACACCCACCCCGCGTTCCTCAAAGTCTTCCGAGAAAAATGGTACCTCACTTGTGTGGGTCGGCCTAGTGCCCGCGACAGGAAACGGCGCAAAACGCAACGTAGACACACCTCAATTTCGCAGTGAAAAATGACCCTTTTTGGCAAAGTGCCTAGCTGTAGTTTTTGAACCATAGCTCTGCCGGCACCTAGGGAAACCTAGCAAACCTATACATTTTTGAAAACTAGACAGCCAGGGGAATCCAGGATGGGGTGACTTGAATGCCTCCCACCAGGTTCTGTTACCCAGAATCCCGTGCAAACCTAAAAAATTGGCAAAAAAAACACATTTTCCCCACATTTCTGTGGTGGAATGTTTTGGAATCTGCGTGGATCCACAAATTTCCACCCACCCCGCTTTCCCCAAAGTCTTCCGAGAAAAATGGTACCTCACTTGTGTGGGTCGGCCTAGTGCCCGCGACAGGAAACAGCGCAAAACGCAACGTAGACGCACCTCAATTTCACAGTGAAAAATGACCCTTTTTTGGCAAAGTGCCTAGCTGTAGTTTTTGAACCATAGCTCTGCTGGCACCTAGGGAAACCTAGCAAACCTATACATTTTTGAAAACTAGACACCCAGGGGATCCAGGATGGGGTGACTTGACTGCCTCCCACCAGGTTCTGTTACCCAGAATCCCTTGCAAACCTAAAAATTTGTCCAAAAAAACACATTTTCCCCACATTTCTGTGGTGAAAAGTTCTGGAATCCGCGTGGATCCACAAATTTCCACCCACCCCGCATTCCCCAAAGTCTTCCGAGAAAAATGGTACCTCACTTGTGTGGGTCTGCCTAGTGCCCACGACAGGAAACGGCGCAAAACGCAATGTGGACACACCTCAATTTCGCAGTGAAAAATGACCCTTTTTTGGCAAAGTGCCTAGCTGTAGTTTTTTAACCATAGCTCTGCCGGCACCTAGGGAAACCTTGCAAACCTATACATTTTTGAAAACTAGACACCCAGGGGAATCCAGGATGGGGTGACTTGACTGCCTCCCACCAGGTTCTGTTACCCAGAATCCCTTGCAAACCTAAAGAATTGGCAAACAAAACCACATTTTCCCCACATTTCTGTGGTGGAAAGTTCTGGAATCTGCATGGATCCACAAATTTACACCCACCCCGCGTTCCTCAAAGTCTTCCGAGAAAAATGGTATTTCACTTGTGTGGGTCGGCCTAGTGCCCGCGACAGGAAACGGCACAAAACGCAACGTAGACACACCTCACTTTCGCAGTGAAAAATGACCCTTTTTTGGCAAAGTGCCTAGCTGTAGTTTTTGAACCATAGCTCTACCGGCACATAGGGAAACCTAGCAAACCTATACATTTTTGAAAACTAGACACCCAGGGGAATCCAGGATGGGGTGACTTGACTGCCTCCCACCAGGTTCTGTTACCCAGAATCCCTTGCAAACTTAAAGAATTGGCAAAAATACCACATTTTCCCCACATTTCTGTGGTGGAAAGTTCTGGAATCTGCGTGGATCCACAAATTTCCACCCACCCCACGTTCCCCAAAGTCTTCCGAGAACAATGGTACCTCACTTGTGTGGGTCGGCCAAGTGCCCGCAACAGGAAACGGCGCAAAACGCAACGTGGACACACCTCAATTTCGCAGTGAAAAATGACCCTTTTTTTGCAAAGTGCCTAGCTGTAGTTTTTGAACCATAGCTCTGCCGGCACCTAGGAAAACCTAGCAAACCTATACATTTTTGAAAACTAGACACCCAGGGGAATCCAGGATGGGGTCACTTGACTGCCTCTCACCAGGTTCTGTTACCCAGAATCCCTTGCAAACTTACAAAATTGGCAAAAATACCACATTTTTCCCACATTTCTGTGGTGAAAAGTTCTGGAATCTGCGTGGATCCACAAATTTCCACCCACCCCGCGTTCCCCAAAGTCTTCTGAGAAAAATGGTACCTTACTTGTGAGGGTCGGCCTAGTGCCCGCGACAGGAAAAAGCGCAAAACGCTACGTGGACACACCTCAATTTCGCAGTGAAAAATGACCCTTTTTTGGCAAAGTGCCTAGCTGTGGTTTTTGAACCAAAGCTCTGCCGGCACCTAGGGAAACCTAGCAAACCTATACATTTTTGAAAACTAGACACCCAGGGGAATCAAGGATGGGGTGACTTGACTGCCTCCCACCAGGTTCTGTTACCCAGAATCCCTGGCAAACCTAAACAATTGTCAAAAAAAACACATTTTCCCCACATTTCTGTGGTGGAAAGTTCTGGAATCCGCGTGGATCCACAAATTTCCACCCACCTCGCGTTCCCCAATGTCTTCCGAGAAAAATGGTACCTCACTTGTGTGGGTCGGCCTAGTGCCCGCGACAGGAAACGGCGCAAAACGCAACGTAGACACACCTCAATTTCGCAGTGAAAAATGACCCTTTTTTGGCAAAGTGCCTAGCTGTAGTTTTTGAACCATAGCTCTGCCGGCACCTAGGGAAACCTAGCAAACCTATACATTTTTGAAAACTAGACAGCCAGGGGAATCCAGGATGGGGTGACTTGAATGCCTCCCACCAGGTTCTGTTACCCAGAATCCCGTGCAAACCTAAAAAATTGGCAAAAAAAACACATTTTCCCCACATTTCTGTGGTGGAATGTTTTGGAATCTGCGTGGATCCACAAATTTCCACCCACCCCGCTTTCCCCAAAGTCTTCCGAGAAAAATGGTACCTCACTTGTGTGGGTCGGCCTAGTGCCCGCGACAGGAAACAGCGCAAAACGCAACGTAGACGCACCTCAATTTCACAGTGAAAAATGACCCTTTTTTGGCAAAGTGCCTAGCTGTAGTTTTTGAACCATAGCTCTGCTGGCACCTAGGGAAACCTAGCAAACCTATACATTTTTGAAAACTAGACACCCAGGGGGATCCAGGATGGGGTGACTTGACTGCCTCCCACCAGGTTCTGTTACCCAGAATCCCTTGCAAACCTAAAAATTTGTCCAAAAAAACACATTTTCCCCACATTTCTGTGGTGGAAAGTTCTGGAATCCGCGTGGATCCACAAATTTCCACCCACCCCGCATTCCCCAAAGTCTTGCGAGAAAAATGGTACCTCACTTGTGTGGGTCTGCCTAGTGCCCGCGACAGGAAACGGCGCAAAACGCAATGTGGACACACCTCAATTTCGCAGTGAAAAATGACCCTTTTTTGGCAAAGTGCCTAGCTGTAGTTTTTTAACCATAGCTCTGCCGGCACCTAGGGAAACCTAGCAAACCTATACATTTTTGAAAACTAGACACCCAGGGGAATCCAGGATGGGGTGACTTGACTGCCTCCCACCAGGTTCTGTTACCCAGAATCCCTTGCAAACCTAAAGAATTGGCAAAAAAAAACACATTTTCACCACATTTCTGTGGTGGAAAGTTCTGGAATCTGCATGGATCCACAAATTTACACCCACCCCGCGTTCCCCAAAGTCTTCCGAGAAAAATGGTACCTCACTTGTGTGGGTCGGCCTAGTGCCCGCGACAGGAAACGGCGCAAAACGCAACGTAGACACACCTCACTTTCGCAGTGAAAAATGACCCTTTTTTGGCAAAGTGCCTAGCTGTAGTTTTTGAACCATAGCTCTGCCGGCACATAGGGAAACCTAGCAAACCTATACATTTTTGAAAACTAGACACCCAGGGGAATCCAGGATGGGGTGACTTGACTGCCTCCCACCAGGTTCTGTTACCCAGAATCCCTTGCAAACTTAAAGAATTGGCAAAAATACCACATTTTCCCCACATTTCTGTGGTGGAAAGTTCTGGAATCTGCGTGGATCCACAAATTTCCACCCACCCCACGTTCCCCAAAGTCTTCCGAGAACAATGGTACCTCACTTGTGTGGGTTGGCCAAGTGCCCGCAACAGGAAACGGCGCAAAACGCAACGTGGACACACCTCAATTTCGCAGTGAAAAATGACCCTTTTTTTGCAAAGTGCCTAGCTGTAGTTTTTGAACCATAGCTCTGCCGGCACCTAGGAAAACCTAGCAAACCTATACATTTTTGAAAACTAGACACCCAGGGGAATCCAGGATGGGGTCACTTGACTGCCTCTCACCAGGTTCTGTTACCCAGAATCCCTTGCAAACTTACAAAATTGGCAAAAATACCACATTTTCCCCACATTTCTGTGGTGAAAAGTTCTGGAATCTGCGTGGATCCACAAATTTCCACCCACCCCGCGTTCCCCAAAGTCTTCTGAGAAAAATGGTACCTTACTTGTGAGGGTCGGCCTAGTGCCCGCGACAGGAAAAAGCGCAAAACGCTACGTGGACACACCTCAATTTCGCAGTGAAAAATGACCCTTTTTTGGCAAAGTGCCTAGCTGTGGTTTTTGAACCAAAGCTCTGCCGGCACCTAGGGAAACCTAGCAAACCTATACATTTTTGAAAACTAGACACCGAGGGGAATCAAGGATGGGGTGACTTGACTGCCTCCCACCAGGTTCTGTTACCCAGAATCCCTGGCAAACCTAAACAATTGTCAAAAAAACACATTTTCCCCACATTTCTGTGGTGGAAAGTTCTGGAATCCGCGTGGATCCACAAATTTCCACCCACCTCGCGTTCCCCAATGTCTTCCGAGAAAAATGGTACCTCACTTGTGTGGGTCGGCCTAGTGCCCGCGACAGGAAACGGCGCAAAACGCAATGTGGACACACCTCAATTTTGCAGTGAAAAATGACCCTTTTTTGGCAAAGTGCCTAGCTGTAGTTTTTGAACCATAGCTCTGCCGGCACCTAGGGAAACCTAGCAAACCTATACATTTCTGAAAACTAGACACCCAGGGGAATCCAGGATGGGGTGACTTGACTGCCTCCCACCAGGTTCTGTTACCCAGAATCCCTTGCAAACCTAAACAATTGGCAAAAAAAAACACATTTTCCCCACATTTCTGTGGTGGAAAGTTCTGGAATCTGCGTGGATCCACAAATTTACACCCACCCCGCGTTCCTCAAAGTCTTCCGATAAAAATGGTACCTCACTTGTGTGGGTCGGCCTAGTGCCCGCGACAGGAAACGGCGCAAAACGCAACGTAGACACACCTCAATTTCGCAGTGAAAAATGACCCTTTTTTGGCAAAGTGCCTAGCTGTAGTTTTTGAACCATAGCTCTGCCGGCACCTAGGGAAACCTAGCAAACCTATACATTTTTGAAAACTAGACAGCCAGGGGAATCCAGGATGGGGTGACTTGAATGCCTCCCACCAGGTTCTGTTACCCAGAATCCCGTGCAAACCTAAAAAATTGGCAAAAAAAACACATTTTCCCCACATTTCTGTGGTGGAATGTTTTGGAATCTGCGTGGATCCACAAATTTCCACCCACCCCGCTTTCCCCAAAGTCTTCCGAGAAAAATGGTACCTCACTTGTGTGGGTCGGCCTAGTGCCCGTGACAGGAAACAGCGCAAAACGCAACGTAGACGCACCTCAATTTCACAGTGAAAAATGACCCTTTTTTGGCAAAGTGCCTAGCTGTAGTTTTTGAACCATATCTCTGCCGGCACCTAAAGAAACCTAGCAAACCTATACATTTTTGAAAACTAGACACTCAGGGGAATCCAGGATGGGGTGACTTGACTGCCTCCCACCAGGTTCTGTTACCCAGAATCCCTTGCAAACCTAAAACATTGTCAAAAAAACCACATTTTCCCCACATTTCTGTGGTGGAAAGTTCTGGAATCCGCGTGGATCCACAAATTTCCACGCACCCCGCGTTCCCCAAAGTCTTCCGAGAAAAATGGTTCCTCACTTGTGTGGGTCGGCCTAGTGCCCGCGACAGGAAACGGCGCAAAACACAACGTGGACACACCTCAATTTGGCAGGGAAAAATGACCCTTTTTTGGCAAAGTGCCTAGCTGTAGTTTTTGAACCATAGCTCTGCTGGCACCTAGGGAAACCTAGCAAACCTATACATTTTTGAAAACTAGACACCCAGGGGAATCCAGGATGGGGTGACTTGACTGCCTCCCACCAGGTTCTGTTACCCAGAATCCCTTGCAAACCTCCAAAAAAACACATTTTCCCCACATTTCTGTGGTGGAAAGTTCTGGAATCCGCGTGGATCCACAAATTTCCACCCACCCCGCATTCCCCAAAGTCTTCCGAGAAAAATGGTACCTCACTTGTGTGGGTCTGCCTAGTGCCCGCGACAGGAAACGGCGCAAAACGCAATGTGGACACACCTTAATTTCGCAGTGAAAAATGACACTTTTTTGGCAAAGTGCCTAGCTGTAGTTTTTGAACCATAGCTCTGCCGGCACCTAGGGAAACCTAGCAAACCTATACATTTCTGAAAACTAGACACCCAGGGGAATCCAGGATGGGGTGACTTGACTGCCTCCCACCAGGTTCTGTTACCCAGAATCCCTTGCAAACCTAAAGAATTGGCAAAAAAAAACACATTTTCCCCACATTTCTGTGGTGGAAAGTTCTGGAATCTGCGTGGATCCACAAATTTACACCCACCCCGCGTTCCTCAAAGTCTTCCGAGAAACATGGTACCTCACTTGTGTGGGTCGGCCTAGTGCCCGCGACAGGAAACGGCGCAAAACGCGACGTAGACACACCTCACTTTCGCAGTGAAAAATGACCCTTTTTTGGCAAAGTGCCTAGCTGTAGTTTTTGAACCATAGCTCTGCCGGCACGTAGGGAAACCTAGCAAACCTATACATTTTTGAAAACTAGACACCCAGGGGAATCCAGTATGGGGTGACTTGACTGCCTCCCACCAGGTTCTGTTACCCAGAATCCCTTGCAAACTTAAAAAATTGGCAAAAATACCACATTTTCCCCACATTTCTGTGGTGGAAAGTTCTGGAATCTGCGTGGATCCACAAATTTCCACCCACCCCGCGTTCCCCAAAGTCTTCCGAGAAAAATGGTACCTTACTTGTGTGGGTCGGCCTAGTGCCCGCGACAGGAAAAAGCTCAAAACGCTACGTGGACACACCTCAATTTCGCAGTGAAAAATTACCCTTTTTTGGCAAAGTGCCTAGCTGTGGTTTTTGAACCATAGCTCTGCCGGCACCTAGGAAAACCTAGCAAACCTATACATTTTTGAAAACTAGACACCCAGGGGAATCCAGGATGGGGTGACTTGACTGCCTCCCACCAGGTTCTGTTACCCAGAATCCCTTGCAAACCTAAAAAATTGTCAAAAAAAACACATTTTCCCCACATTTCTGTGGTGGAAAGTTCTGTAATCCACGTGGATCCACAAATTTCCACCCACCCCGCGTTCCCCAATGTCTTCCAAGAAAAATGGTACCTCACTTGTGTGGGTCGGCCTAGTGCCCGCGACAGGAAACGGCGCAAAACGCAATGTGGACACACCTCAATTTCGCAGTGAAAAATGACCCTTTTTTGGCAAAGTGCCTAGCTGTAGTTTTTGAACCATAGCTCTGCCGGCACCTAGGGAAACCTAGCAAACCTATACATTTCTGAAAACTAGACACCCAGGGGAATCCAGGATGGGGTGACTTGACTGCCTCCCACCAGGTTCTGTTACCCAGAATCCCTTGCAAACCTAAAAAAGTGGCAAATAAAAACACATTTTCCCCACATTTCTGTGGTGGAAAGTTCTGGAATCTGCGTGGATCCACAAATTTACACCCACCCCGCGTTCCTCAAAGTCTTCCGAGAAAAATGGTACCTCACTTGTGTGGGTCGGCCTAGTGCCCGCGACAGGAAACGGCGCAAAACGCAACGTAGACACACCTCAATTTCGCAGTGAAAAATGACCCTTTTTTGGCAAAGTGCCTAGGTGTAGTTTTTGAACCATAGCTCTGCCGTCACCTAGGGAAACCTAGCAAACCTATACATTTTTGAAAACTAGACACCCAGGGGAATCCAGGATGGGGTGACTTGACTGCCTCTCACCAGGTTCTGTTACCCAGAATCCCTTGCAAACTTACAAAATTGGCAAAAATACCACATTTTTGCCCACATTTCTGTGGTGGAAAGTTCTGGAATCTGCGTGGATCCACAAATTTCCACCCACCCCGCGTTCCCCAAAGTCTTGCGAGAAAAATGGTACCTCACTTGTGTGGGTCGGCCTAGTGCCCGCGACAGGAAACGGCGCAAAACGCAACGTGGACACACCTCAATTTCGCAGTGAAAAATGACCCTTTTTTGGCAAAGTGCCTAGCTGTAGTTCTTGAACCATAGCTCTGCCGGCACCTAGGGAAACCTAGCAAACCTATACATTTTTGAAAACTAGACACCCAGGGGAATCCAGGATTGGGTGACTTGACTGCCTCCCACCAGGTTATGTTACCCAGAATCCCTTGCAAACCTAAAAAATTGGCAAAAAAAACACATTTTCCCCACATTTCTGTGGTGGAAAGTTCTGGAATCTGCGTGGATCCAGAAATTTACACCCACCCCGCGTTCCCCAAAGTCTTCCAAGAAAAATGGTACCTCACTTGTGTGGGTCGGCCTAGTGCCCGCGACAGGAAACGGCACAAAACGCAACGTGGACACACCTCAATTTCGCAGTGAAAAATGACCCTGTTTTGGTAAAGTGCCTAGCTGCAGTTTTTGAACCCTAGCTCTGCCGGCACCTAGGGAAACATACCAAACCCACACATTTCTGAAAACTAGACACCCAGGGGCTTCCAGGGAGGTATGGCTTGCGTAGATCCCCCAACGTTCCTTACCCAGAATCCCTTGCAAACCTCAATTTTAGCTGAAAAAATCACTTTTTCCCACATTTCTGTGTGGGAAAGTTGTGGCATCATCGGGCTGACACAAATTTCCTAACACCCAGCGTTCCCCAGGTCTCCTGATAAAAATGGTGCCTCACTTGTGTGGGAGGCCCAAGTACCCGTGACAGGCAAGGGCCCAAAACATAGTGAGGCGACATCAAAATTGCCTATCTCAAAACCACCTGGTTTTGCAAGGAGTCACCTGGGTTTTGGCCCGTGCTCGGCGGCCATCTAGGGAAACCTACCAAACCCACACATTTCTGAAAACTATACACCTGGGGGCTCCTAGGGAGGTATGGCTTGTGTGGATCCCCCAACGTTTCCTTACACAGAATCCCCTGCAAACCTCAATTTTAGCTGAAAAAATCACTTTTTTCACACATTTTTGTGTGGAAAGTTGTGGCATCACCGGGCTCACACAAATTTCCTACCACCCAGCGTTTCCCAGCTCTCCCGAGTAACAATGGTGCCTCACTTGTGTGGGAGGCCCAAGTACCCGCGACAGGCAAGGGCCCAAAACGTAGTGAGGCGACATCAAAATTACGTATCTCAAAACCACCTGGTTTTGCAAGGAGTCACCTGGGTTTTTGGCCCGTGCACGGCGGCCATCTAGGGAAACCTACCAAACCCACACATTTCTGAAAACTAGACAACAGGGGCTTCCAGGGAGGTATGGCTTGCGTGGATCCCCCAACGTTCTCTTACCCAGAATCCCCTGCAAACCTCAATTTTAGCTGAAAAAATCACTTTTTCCACACATTTTTGTGTGGGAAAGTTGTGGCATCACCGGGCTCACACAAATTTCCTACCACCCAGCGTTCCCCAGGTCTCCCGATAAAAACGGTGCCTCACTCGTGTGGGAGGCCCAAGTACCCGCGACAGGCAAGGGCCCACAACGTAGTGAGGCGATATCAAATTGCCTATCTCAAAATGACCTGGTTTTGCAAAGGGTCCCTGAGTTTTGGTCCGGTGCTCGGCGGCCACCTAGGGAAACCTAGCAAACCCACACATTTCTAAAAACTAGACACCCAGGGGCTTCCAGGAGGTATGGCTTGCGTGGATCCCCCAAAGTTCTGTACCCAGAATCCCTGAAACCTCACTTTTAGCTGAAAAAATCACTTTTTCCACACATTTCTGTGTGGGAAAGTTGTGGCATCACCGGGCTCACACAAATTTCCTACCACCCAGCATTCCCCCGGGTCTCCCGATAAAAATGGTTCCTCACTCGTGTGGGAGGCCCAAGTACCCGCGACAGGTAAGGTCCCACAACGTAGTGAGGCGACATCAAAATTGCCTATCTCAAAATGACCTGGTTTTGCAAGGGGGGTCCCCTGGGGTTTTGGTCCGGTGCTCGGCGGCCACCTAGGGAAACCTACCAAACCTACACATTTCTAAAAACTAGACATCCGTGGGCTTCCAGGGAGGTATGGCTTGCGTGGATCCCCCAACGTTTCCTTACCCAGAATCCCCTGCAAACCTCAATTTTAGCTGAAAAAAATCACTTTTTCACACATTTTTGTGGTGGAAAGTTATGGCATCACCGGGCTCACACAAATTTCCTATCACCCAGCATTCCCCCAGCTCTCCCGATAAAAATGGTGCCTCACTCGTGTGGGAGGCCCAAGTACCCGCGACAGGGAAACATTTTTTGATAGGCAATTTTGATGTTACCTCAAAACGTTTTGGGCCCTTGCCTGTCGCGGGTACTTGGGCCTCCAACCAAGTGAGGCACCATTTTTATCGGGAGAGCTGGGGGAACGCTGGGTGGTAGGAAATTTGTGTGAGCTCGGTGATGCCACAACTTTCCCACACAAAAATGTGTGAAAAAAGTGAGTTTTTTTCAGCTAAAATTGAGGTTTGCAGGGGATTCTGGGTAAGGAAATGTTGGGGGATCCACGCAAGCCATACCTCCCTGGAAGCCCCCGGGTGTCTAGTTTTCAGAAATGTGTGGTTTTGGTAGGTTTCCCTAGGTGGCCACCGAGCACCGGACCAAAAACCCAGGGGACCCCCCTTGCAAAACCAGGTCATTTTGAGATAGGCAATTTTGATGTCGCCTCACTACGTTGTGGGCCCTTGCCTGTCGCGGGTACTTGGGCCTCCCACACGAGTGAGGCACCATTTTTATCGGGAGACCCGGGGGAACGCTGGGTGGTAGGAAATTTGTGTCAGCCCGGTGATGCCACAACTTCCCCACACAAAAATGTGTGAAAAAAGTGATTTTTTTCAGCTAAATTTGAGGTTTGCAGGGGATTCTGGGTAAGGAAACGTTGGGGGATCCACGCAAGCCATACCTCCCTGTAATCCTCTGGGTGTCTAGTTTTCAGAAATGTGTGGGTTTGATAGGTTTCCCTAGGTGGCCGCCGAGCACGGCCCAAAAACCCAGGGGACCCCCCTTGCAAAACCAGGTCGTTTTGAGATAGGCAATTTTGATGTTGCCTCACTACGTTTTGGGCCCTTGCCTGTCGCGGGTACTTGGGCCTCCCACATGAGTGAGGCACCGTTTTTATCGGGAGACCTGGGGGAACGCTGGGTGGTAGGAAATTTGTGTCAGTCCGGTGATGCCACAACTTCCCCACACAAAAATGTGTGAAAAAAGTGATTTTTTTTCAGCTAAAATTGAGGTTTGCAGGGGATTCTGGGTAAGGAAATGTTGGGGGATCCACGCAAGCCATACCTCCCTGGAAGCCCCCGGGTGTCTAGTTTTCAGAAATGTGTGGTTTTGGTAGGTTTCCCTAGGTGGCCACCGAGCACCGGACCAAAAACCCAGGGGACCCCCCTTGCAAAACCAGGTCATTTTGAGATAGGCAATTTTGATGTCGCCTCACTACGTTGTGGGCCCTTGCCTGTCGCGGGTACTTGGGCCTCCCACACGAGTGAGGCACCATTTTTATCGGGAGACCCGGGGGAACGCTGGGTGGTAGGAAATTTGTGTCAGCCCGGTGATGCCACAACTTCCCCACACAAAAATGTGTGAAAAAAGTGATTTTTTTCAGCTAAATTTGAGGTTTGCAGGGGATTCTGGGTAAGGAAACGTTGGGGGATCCACGCAAGCCATACCTCCCTGTAATCCTCTGGGTGTCTAGTTTTCAGAAATGTGTGGGTTTGATAGGTTTCCCTAGGTGGCCGCCGAGCACCGGCCCAAAAACCCAGGAGACCCCCCTTGCAAAACCAGGTCGTTTTGAGATAGGCAATTTTGATGTTGCCTCACTACGTTTTGGGCCCTTGCCTGTCGCGGGTAATTGGGCCTCCCACATGAGTGAGGCACCGTTTTTATCGGGAGACCTGGGGGAACGCTGGGTGGTAGGAAATTTGTGTCAGTCCGGTGATGCCACAACTTCCCCACACAAAAATGTGTGAAAAAGTGATTTTTTTCAGCTAAATTTGAGGTTTGCAGGGGATTCTGGGTAAGGAAACATTGGGTGATCCACGCAAGCCATACCTCCCTGGAATCCCCCGGGTGTCTAGTTTTCAGAAATGTGTGGGTTTGATAGGTTTCCCTAGGTGGCCACCGAGCACCGGGCCAAAAACCCAGGGGACCCCCCTTGCAAAACCAGGTCGTTTTGAGATAGGCAATTTTGATGTCGCCTCACTACGTTGTGGGCCCTTGCCTGTCGTGGGTACTTGGGCCTCCCACACGAGTGAGGCACCGTTTTTATCGGGAGACCCGGGGGAACGCTGGGTGGTAGGAAATTTGTGTCAGCCCGGTGATGCCACAACTTTCCCACACAGAAATGTGTGAAAAAAGTGATTTTTTCAGCTAAAATTGAGGTTTGCAGGGGATTCTGGGTAAGGAAACATTGGGGGATCCACGCAAGCCATACCTCCCTGGAATTCTCCCGGTGTCTAGTTTTCAGAAATGTTTGGGTTTGGTAGGTTTGCCTAGGTGGCCGCCGAGCACCGGGCCAAAAACCCAGGTGACCCCCCTTGCAAAACCAGGTTGTTTTGAGATAGGCAATTTTGATGTCGCCTCACTACGTTTTGGGCCCTTGCCTGTCGCGGGTACTTGGGCCTCCCACATGAGTGAGGCACCATTTCTATCGGGAGACCCGGGGGAACGCTGGGTGGTAGGAAATTTGTGTCAGCCCGGTGATATCACAACTTTCCCACACTAAAATGTGCGAAAAAAGTGATTTGTTCAGCTAAATTTGAGGTTTACAGGGGATTCTGGGTAAGGAAACGTTGGGGGATCCACGCAAGCCATACCTCCCTGGAATCCCCTGGGTGTCTACTTTTCAGAAATGTGTGGGTTTGGTAAGTTTCCCTAGATGGCCACCGAGCACGGGGCCAAAAACAAAGGTGACCCCCCTTGCAAAACCAGGTTATTTTGAGATAGGCAATTTTGATGTCGCCTCACTACGTTTTGGGCCCTTGCCTGTCCCGGGAAATTGGGCCTCCCACGCGAGTGAGGTACCATTTCTATTGGAATACTTGGAGAAAGGCGGGGGATAGGAAAGTTGTTGTTTCTTTCTGCAGCGTGAAACTTTTGGCACAATAATGCAAGGAAAACGTGACAGACATTTTGAGGTTTGCAGGACATTGTAGGTAAGATAACGTGTTGGTATCCACAAGAGAGACATCACCATGTACTCCCATGGGTGTTTAGTTTATGACAAGATCTACAGTTGGTAGGTTATTCTTAGATGGAATGGACACCTTGGCAGAGAGACTAAAAAGACAAAGATTCCTGCACAGCCATCTATTCCTCAAGCACACACACATACTGGTTGGATTTGGCACGAGGGCGAGTGATGGTTCAGTATATAAAATTTTATTAACAAGAGATTTCACAAAAATGAAATGCACTGTCAATAATTAAACGGATAAAAAACTGAACCAGTGACTCGCAGCTCGTGAGCTGAAAAGCCACGGCAAGGCACCAACCGCTTTACAGGCCATTCACACACCTTTCATACGTGATACACACGAGACCATTCACACCACCAGGCACAAAACCAACACGTTACAACACTCACAAAAAGGGACAAGGTACACCCTGCTTGAGAAAGACAGAAAAGACAAATATTTTCTGCACAACCACCTATTCTTCAAGCACACAGACATACTGGTTGGATTTGGCACGAGGGTGAGTGATGGTTCAGTATATACAGTTGTATTAACCAGAGATTTCACAAAAATTAAATGCACTGTTAATAATTGAAAGGACGAGAAACTGAACCATTGACTCACAGCTCGTGAGCTGTAAAGCCGCGACAAGGCACCAACCGCTTTACAGGCCATTCATACACCTTTCATACGTGTGACACATACAAAACCATTCACACCGCCAGCCGCGGGCCCAGCACATTACAACACTCACACCAGCAGACAGCGCCATTCAAGGGCCCATCACTTTCACACGCCCACATTCCTGACACAGCAACCACACCAGCTCAAGGATTGCGTGGAGTGGCGTTTAGCTAGCAGTGTGTGTAGTGACCAGGAGCAAGTCACTACTCACACACCGCCAGCCAAGCGCCAGTCCACGCACACCGCCAGCCAAGCGCCAATCCACGCATACCACCAGCTAAGCACAAAACCACGCACACCGCCAGCCAAGCGCCAATCCACGCACACCGCCAGCCAAGCACCAGACCACGCACACCGCCAGCCAATGCGCCAGTCCACGCACACCGCCAGCCAAGCGCCAGTCCACGCACACCGCCAGCCAATCGCCAGTCCACGCACACCACCAGCCAAGCGCCAGTCCACGCACACCACCAGCCAAGCGCCAGCCTACACACCGCCATCACATTTAGGATTTTTTTATACAAAAAAGAAAACACAAACAAATTGCTAATAGATACAAATCTACTAACGCAAAATCGGAAACTAAATACATTGCACTAATGGCAACCTTGAAACAGAACAAAAAAATGTAAACAATACAGACCATGCAGTTCACTTTACCACTCATGGATGCTCCCAATAATTATTTTGCGTGTGGTACAATCTAAAACAAGCAGGCACACACAGCCCAGGGTTAGAAGGACACTCGGCGCAGTACATACGAGTCTCCTTCCGCGTACCTCTTCGCCAACAGACTCTACATCTCCTAGTGGGAAAGTCTTTTGAGGGTGTGGGAGGAATGTGACCAGGAAAGTGGCGATCTTTCAATCGAGCCACATCCTCCACCACTCCAACTCTAGGAACACTTGCCTGTTCCACAACAACAAGGCTGCCTATCACAGACTGCTGAAACTGAACAAAAGTCAACTTTGACGCAGGAGAACACTCCTTGAACACAACAAAAGCATTAAAAGTTGCTAAATTGAAGAGATGGATGGCCAACTTCTTATACCAAACGTAAGCCTTACGAATAGCAGTGTAAGGTTCCAACCTCTGATCTACTCTATCAACACCACCCATGTGCTTATTGTAGTCTAAAATGCACACAGGTTTGCGCACTTCAGCAATCTGACCCCAAACAGCCACAGGTGAAGTACTCTCATCATGGATGGTAGTCAGCATGTACACATCCCTCCTGTCCACAAATTTCACAGCTAGTAGTTCATCACTACGCAAGGAACTGCACTGTCCCCTCTGAAGTTTTTTGCAAACAAGCTCTTTTGGATAACCTTTACGGTTAGAGCGGATTGTGCCACAAGCAAAAGTGTCCACTTTGAACAATTCCTTAAACAATTGCACAGCAGTGTAGAAGTTATCAAGGTACAAATGGTGGCCTCTGTTAAACAGTCCTCTAGCAAGATCCCACACAATTTTCTCTGAAACTCCAAAAGTGGATGGACAACCAGGGGGGTCAATAGTGGAAACCCTACCAGTGTACACACGGAACTTAAAAACATATCCTGTCCTACTCTCAGACAACATATACAGCTTAATTCCATAGCGTGCCCTCTTGCTAGGAATGTACTGCCTAAAAACCAAACGGCCCTTGAACAGGACCAAAGACTCATCAATAGATATTTCTTTCCCTGGAGTATAGATCTCTGAAAATCGATCTACAAAGTGATCAAGAACAGGCCGAATCTTAAAAAGACGGTCACAGTCAGGGTGATCTCGTGGCAACGCCAAAGCATTATCAACAACATGCAGCATCCGAAGCAAAAGTAAATACCGATCACGAGTCATAACTGCAGGAAATATGGCCGTTGCCATCAAGGGACTGGTAGACCAATATGAAGCCATGGACGGCTTCCTTATCAAACCCATCAATAAAGTCAAACCCAAAAACTTCTTCATCTCTTCCAGATTTGTGGGAGTCCACCGGGTAGCTCTAGAGTGGGTCCTAAGTCTGGCACTGTTGTCCCTCAAAAACTGTTCAGCATACAAATTAGTCTGCTCAACAATCTCACCCAAAAATACATCATCCATAAACAACTGAAAAAATTGTATAGGCAAAAAATGTTCACAATCCACTCTACACCCTGCATCACCACTAAAGGCAGGCAACACCGGCTGCACCATGTTTGGATCAACCCAGAGTCCAGTAGGAAGCCTAGCAGCCTCAGGCTGCAATCCAGATGCCTCTTGCACCATCGGCACAGCAGTATCCTCCTCTAAAACAGGCACTTCATCCGCACTGAGAGTAGCTTCATCATCCGATGATTCCATGTGGAGAGAAAACTCACTGCCTGAATCTTCCCCTCCCTCCTCTCCCTCAGACGCACTGTCAGTCTCATAATCATGGTCAGAGGAAGATTCAAGAAGCATACCAACCACCTGCTGAGCAGTCATTCTACGGCTAGCCATAATGCTTACTAATAAAGGTAACTTGTCAAACAAGTCAACAACAACAAACCCTTTGTAAAAAAAGAAATAAACAAAATGTAGCTTTATCACAAAGACCTATATACTCCAACACTATACCACTCACTTGACAGAAGCAGCTAGACTCACCACCACCTACTCTGCACAGACACAGTAAGGATCAACAATATCCCACTAAAAAGAAAAAAGAAAATTACACATAAGACAATGCAAAACACATTGCAAAGAATTTCATGCTCTGAACACTAACAAATATGCTGCCATTATGACACCACTTACAAAAAAATTCATTCATGCATGACAATAATACTCATTTGGAGTAAACACAACAAAAATGCTTTTCTTACCAAATAAATGCAATTACGCAAAACTGCAGAACAACCACTGCCAAAACCGCAAACAGGAATCAAAAGCTTTACACTAGAATAAAAAGGAGAAAATAAACCATTACAATCACATATTCAAATAATGCACCAGTCCACACACAATCCACCAGCCAAGCTAAGGGGTAGGTGGGCCTAAGAGTATAAATAAAATATTCACCCCTGTAAAAGGGGAGCAACCCTTGCCCTTGAGGCCACTCCCCAATTCAAAAATTTAAAAACCCCTGTTGTCTAGTGGCTTCTGCCCCCCTTGGGGCAGATGGGCCTAAAAACATACTGCTGATCTTCCACCCAAAGAGGACAGAAATGGCCACAATCATCCTCCCATAAAGGGGAGCGACCCTTGCCCAAGGGGTCACTCTCACCCCAAAAAATCCCTGGTGGCCTACTGGGCCCTAGATAAAACAAAGGCGAGATCTGCCCCCCCCAATGGGGGCAGACAGCCAAAAACATAGCCCCCGAAGGGGAGCGACCCTTGCCCAAGGGGCCACTCCCCACAAACAAATCCCTGGTGGTCTAGTGGGCCAAACATAGGGAGACACAGCCCCCAAAGGAGAGCGACCCTTGCCCAAGGGGTCACTCTCCCAAAAACAATTCCCTGGTGGCCTAGTGGGCCCTAGATAAAAAAAAAGGCAAGATCTACCCCCCCCCCCCCCATGGGGGCAGACAGCCAAAAACATAGCCCCCGAAGGGGAGTGACCCTTGCCCAAGGGGCCACTCCCCACAAAGTATTCACTGGTGGTCCAGTGGGCCACATTAAAAAAAATGGCGAAATCTGCCCCACAGAGGGGCAGACAAAGCCAAAAAACATTGCCCCCATAAGGGGAGTGACCCTTGCCCAAGGGGCCTCTCCCCACAAACAAATCCCTGGTGGTCTAGTGGGCCAAATATGGGGAGAGACAGCCCCCAAGGGAGAGCGACCCTTGCCCAAGGGGTCACGCTCCAAAAAAAAAAAACCCTGGTGGCCTAGTGGACCCTAGATAACATAAAAGGCCAAGATCTGCCCCCCCCCATGGGGGCAGACAGCCAGAAACATACCCCCAAAGGGAGTGGCCCTTGCCCAAGGGGCCACTCTCCACACAAAACGGACTCTTTGTCCAATGGGCCATTTAAAAAAATAAATACAGTCCTGCCAAGTATCACGCATCAGGCGTGACGCTAACGCATTTCAGTGTGGTGTTCCGCATCACCGCACTGAAATGCATTGTCACGCATTTTGCCCACTGAGACTGGCTGCACTCTGTTGACAGCGCTGAAACTGGCTACCATAACGCCAGGGTGCTAGCGCGCGTGCTTGGGCCTCTGACACCTGTGTGCGCCGGCTGCTCTGCTGAGTGCTCGCTCCCCGCAGACTTGCCAGCATGACTCCAGGAGACAGTAATTGACATGATCGTGCTGCTCTGGGAGTGCTTGCCCAATGCTTGCTACAATGTTGCAAAAACTGTCATCTGCCGGGGCAGGCAGCAGCCTGCATAAAATTCCCGCCCGGCGCTGACCACATGACAGACAGGCAGGAAGTGAGGGTCTCTGAGAAGCGGCGGGGGACTCGACCGACTGGAGAGTTGTGCTGCTCAGTGTCGATACGATGTCCACGTCGGCCGTCCCAAAGACTGAAACTAGTTGCGCTGGCTGCCGCAGCCAGCCTCAGCTGAGTGCGTGGTAAATTATTTTACCCGGCCGGCGTTGGACACCGGCGCGGCCGGGACGGCACTGACTGACTGTCAGCATGGACGGTGAGACTCAAAGTCTCACTGAGAGAAAATCATGGCACAGCACGGCATGAGAGGCCTGGGCTGCATCGGGCGCTGGGTGTGCGGGGAGAGCACACTGCTGCTGTGCGGCCGCCGACGACAGACCCCCCGTGCGGCTCAGCGGCTCTAGTCTGGGCTCACCGACGCGGCCGCGGACCGGTGCGGTCCGTCACCGACCCCCGCTCGGCTCTGAGACAGCCAGGACTGAGTGCCTGCCACAGCCAGTGGAGTGCCAGCTGCAGCAGTCACTGGACTCGACTCTGTCTGAGACTAGTAGCAGAAGTTGAAGTCTGTTCACAACAGTAAGTACTACTACGTCGTAATTCTTTCTTCACTGTGAGGCAGCCTGCTGCCACTGAGACTGTGTGTTGTTACGGCGGCCTAACCTTTTGTGTTGTGTGTTTTCTCTTGTCACACACAGCTGCACACACTGGCGGAGTTGAAGTTGTAATACATAGCTGCCAAGGTTTCAGATTGCTATGTGTGACATTTCCATAATTTTATATATATATGTGTTTCCCTCATCTTCATTACTTGATTTTGCTCGCAAAAAAGTGTCACTCATATTTGTTGAAATTTCACTCATAATTACACAGAAATTATGAAAATGTCACACATAGCAATCTGAAACCTTGGCAGCTATGTAAATATGCCAAAATATGCCCCCCCAGGGGGGCAGACAAAGTCATTTACATGTGCCCCCAATAAGGGGAGCGACCCTTGCCTAAGGGGCCGCTCCCCGCACGCAAGATCGCCCTTTAAATTTAAAAAAAAAAAAATCCCTGGCGCTAGTGGGCATTCCTGCTGCACGATCGCACGATCGTGCAGCAGGAATGCACAAAAGAGGCATCGGGGGAAAGGAAAACCCTTTCCTTTCCCCCGATGGCTCTTTTGGAGAAATCCCCCCCTCCCCAGCAACAAAACTTACCTGTTTGTTCCCCGACGTGCTGGAAGCAAATGGCTTCCTGCGCTTTGGGGAACAAAGGGAAACCTCCAATGACGTCAGCGCGCCTCGCGCGCTGACGTCATTGATGATGTGTACGGGGGCGGGGGGAGGCAGGGGAAGGGCTTCCCCTGCCTTCCCCGGTAAAAATCCCAAGATCGGCGTCCCACGGGGGGAGCGCCAGCGCTTCCCCCGTGGGTGGGTGCCATGACGAGCTGGACTCGTCATGAGCACACGCCCACTGAGTGCCATGATGAGTCCAGCTCGTCATGAGCACCGAAGGGGTTAAATAGTCCTTGCTGAATTCAACATGACCTTTCAATCTGAAGTTTAATCATTGTAAACCGTTTTAAAGTTATTTTTGGGCGCAACTATAAATTGGAAATATGCCAATTAGTGTGTCTCTTCTTTTTGTGTCATCTACAGTGGCGGCTGCTCAGTGGTGGCTGCTACAGGGCAGTAGTGGTGCATGACAGCAGTGTCGTGATTTGTTTAAGACGTCTGGTTCGGCACTAAGACAGGGAGTGGGAGCCTGTTCATGATCTCCACCCGGCCTTGCAATACAGCTGGGTGGAGAACATGCTAAGTGTGCTTGACTGTTTGGCCGGCCCAAGACGGTCGGCCAAACCGCCATGCGCACTTAGATAGTGCTCACCACTCCTCCCACTGCTGGCTGACAGCCCAGCCATGCACGGCACCTAAAACAAAACAAAACGGGGTCAGTACATGAAAAATAAAATGATAATAACACAGTGGCCGCTCCTCCGCTAAGGCGGAGGAGCGTCACCCCATTGCTTTTTGCAGTGTAAAAAAAGGAAAAATAAAATGATAATAACTCGAGGTTATTATTATTTTACTTTTCCCCGTTGCGGCATCTTTGTGGGGCGGGCTGCTCTCAGACCAGGGGGAGGAGTGGTTTGCACTCAAAATGTGAGCATGAGTGCTTGGCCGACCCTCTCGGGCCGCCCAAAACAGTCATGCGCACATACCGTGTTCTCCATGCAGGCTGCAATCGTCCAGCTGGCCGACCGGGGGGTAATTGATTTTTTTTTAGCCCATCCCCGCCCGCCCCTTACCCCCAACCCGCCCCAATGCTGCTTCCAGGTAGCAGCCGCCACTGTAATAACATTGTGTCATTTTTCCTGTGGGGCGATGCTCCTATACCTTAGTGGAGGAGCTGCTGATGCGGCTGCTCCCTTTAGACAGTGGTGGGGCACATAAATTACTTTCAAACTATTAAAATTAAAAATAAAAGAACCTTTCTGCAGGCTGCAGCACACGTTCAGCTCCTGCCTCACGCTGCTTGCTGGATAAAAGCATCGAGCCAATCCAAGCACTGCTCTCTTGATGCTTACAATGCTAAACAGCATAGGAGCAGTGCTAGGATTGGCTGGAGCAGACAATCACAGCGCTCCATCAAAGACCTACGGGTCTGTGCTTCTGCTTCTCAGCTGCCTTTCAGCTGTTGAAGCAGTAGCCTGAACTGCGCATGTCAGGCTGGGGACAGTTAAAACACTGGCCAATCCGACATACACAGTTCAGTTAACACAGCCTGAACTGCTGCTGTCATGCCGGGAGAGAGAGCTCTGTCATGGCACAGCCCCCTAAGAACGTGAGAGTCAGGGCTTTAAGTGGGATGAAAAAACTGGGGGGTCTCTCAAAGGGGCGTGGCCAATGTAATTAAGGGCGTGGCTTAAAAACACGTAAGCTAAAAATCTGTGCTTAGCATAGTGTACCGCCCGACTTGTATTTTGCTGTTTCTGTCATTGCATCCAGATATATAATACAAGTGACATCATATCTAAAACAAGTCAGGACTATTGGCTTTGTCAATGGTGGTTAGTTGCATAAGATAAATAAGCAGCAACTATGACTTGTATATAATATTGAAAAAGCTTCCACTTAAAGCCCTGGTGACACCACGACAATGTTGCTGCTCATGAGTTTCAAAAAGAGAAGGGAAATCCAGAGAGAAAATGGCTCTCTTTAAAGGATTTCCCTTCCCCTACAACGCTCACCTGGCATGACGTCATGCCGTAACTTCTCCACTAGTGAGAAGTGAGCAGTGTGAGCAGCGCACATCCATGTGCTAGTTGTCACTGCAGTCCAGAAAAAAACGGACCGCCTGTGTCAGGGCACAAAACAGAGCCCGATAGAGACCAGTTTCGAGGCCCCCTTTAAAAAACTGCTGGTGCACAGCACCGGTGAGACCCGGCCCACTTAAAGCCCTTGGTGAGAGTGAAAAGTGTGAGAGGGAACATGTGTACTGTTTGTGTGTAGTGGGTGGCAGTGGGGAAGTCAGAGGGTCAACACCCTCACGCTCCTATGCACGAACCGCCCCTGGTCATCCATGATCCGAGGAGCAAGTCGCAAAGACAGAGGCGGCGTGTGCGCAGAAACATGGGCTGGCGACATCTTGGCGGGTCTGTACAAGATTCAACACAGTAGCGCAAGATCCGAAGACTGCAGCTAGTTTGGAGGAAGAAGGATGGTTCTTCAGCGACACATGCACATGGAAAAACACTTATGCTATAGCTGGGGTTTGTAATTCCAGTACCTGCATTTAGTGGGGATATTTTGTCCATTTGCGTTTTGGGGCTAAGCCAGGCAGAGTGGGGTGAGGAGAGTTCTCTTTCTACACGCTCCCGCCATTGGAGGGATGGCTAAATAAGTGGCCAACAGAAATCTTCAGACTACGAATTAAAATCCAGCAGGGGCACCCTCCATTTTTCGGCTTTAACAGCCTCTTGTGGCCCAGCAGTAAAGGTCCTAGACTCATGCGGAATCTTAAGGGTTCGATTTCTTGGGACTATATGGTCAGGCGCATGGTCCAATACGTGGATTGTTAAGAGAATTCGGAAAACGGTGTGACGTTAAAAGTAACATGAATTCATAACATTTCCTTAAAATCGTCTCAGCAAGGTTTGATAGCGGAGACACAAAAGGGGTTTTCCACCGGAGCTCTTAAGGTTTCTGTTCGCCAAGATGTGTCCCTCTGCTGTCTTGCGTTCATTCAGGTTAATCATAGGAGATGCACGTGGGGGGCGGGGGGGGGGGGGGTCTGTAGAGCAGAAGGTAAGTGGAGGGGTTTGCCCTTCCACTGCTAACTATTTATATTAGCCTAAGGATGGCCCTCACCTATGGGGAAATACCCAGGCAGCTATGCGTGCTGACACTGACGGTAACTAGAAGAGTTTGCTACCTTTTGTTTTGAGCACAATTAACCTCGAATCATGCATGCCGGGGAGGCGTACAATGACCGTAACATTTTGAAGCAGCCAAGTGGGAACTCTTTAAACAGATTATTCCCAGGGCCACTAGAATTATGTGGCAGGAGAGGGCCAAATTATGCGGCACGGTTGAGTAAATTATGCACCAAGAAAAGAAAAATTATGCGGCACAATGCAGCATATTTTGTAACAGTATTACTTTCCTTATGTCATCATTTTCAAACTTGGTAACACTCGGGGCATTTTTGCACCTCATTAGTACCAGTTTAACATCCAAATATAGCAATAAGCAACACAACGGTGTGCAATCTAGCTTTGCAAACGGCCTTTCACTGCGCTGTAGTAAGTGTCATCACATTTTTTTTGAACTTTTGAACCTTTAGAGCTAGAAACAATTTTTTTGTTAAAATGTGTAGATTATGTGGCAGGTGATGGATTATGTGACAAATGTGGCAAATCTATAATTATGCGAAAATCGCCACGGCCACTCAATCGCATAATTCCAGTAGCCCTGGTTATCTCCGACAAGGAGCTCAACATATAGCCCTGTTGCAGTGTCCTGTGGTGCAGCGAGTGCAGGGGTTAAGCTGCCGCTAGTGCGGCAGGTGTAGTGGCACCGAGGCCCGCAAAGGGAGGAGGCTTCGTCTGCCGGATTAGTGACCTTTTCTACGGCTATTACAAGAGCAGGGCAGTTGGAGACTGAGAACACGCTGTATAAGCGGGGCTATAGAGGACATCTTGCTCCCTACCTTGTTGCCAAGGTAGCTTAAAACAGCTGGCCAAAGGGGGTCGAAAGGAACCTCAGTAATTTATTCGGTGGATTAGCCGGATGCCACTAGTTCGTTGGCAGCTTTCAATTCATTGATAATTAGGCGCTACTGAAATGGCGACCACATTGTTAAAAACAAATACATGATCATCCAAATGTATGGAAGTGAAGCTAACAATGTGGCATCGACTGAGAAGCGAAAACAACTTGACTGGGCTGACTGTGTCAGGGCTACGTTATATCTGGACGCCAAAGCACCAGGAAGTCCAAATGAACGAGGGTTTGCAGCAGTGATTATCACTGGAGGGCCAGGTCATAGCATCATAGCTCTCCCCATCAGGCACATAAAGTCGGTGGAGGGCTGGAGTCAGTGGGAAATGAAACTATCTCTTTAAAAGGGGTAGACAAGGCGTGGTGTGGCTGCTTTTCATGCAGAAAGAGCCATTATTTCTGAGCAGGTGACTCTATCTGAGAGAAACAGCACAAATAGGGCCTCGACCCATCTGGCACAATTGGCTGACTGTTCCTAGTGGTGGCTACGTCATTTCCTGTTTGATGCATCCTCTGTAAGGGGACCAAGCAAACCAGATGGGCGGCAGGGGGGCACAAAATTAGGCAAGT
Source organism: Calotriton arnoldi (assembly GCA_963921515.1). NCBI lineage: Eukaryota > Metazoa > Chordata > Amphibia > Caudata > Salamandridae > Calotriton > Calotriton arnoldi. Next base: position 632,855 of record CAWUFW010009437.1, on the reverse strand, counting down.
GAGTACAATTCGAATAGATTTTGCACAATGTTCAGCAGAATAATGTTCTTGAAATATAAATCCTCAAACGGCCAGTCGTAGGGGCAAGCTTTGTCACTTGCTTGTAGTTTGGGATCAGACAGCTAATAAGTCTGTGTGCCAGCACGTGTGTTGCGCATGGCCTGTCACTGGGAGGGGATGTGGCTATCTCTTTCTTGTTCTTTGGCCCTATGGAATGGGGTTATAGGCGGCCCGGACACTGTCATAGTTGGCTCATAGCTTTTCAGTACCTCAAGCTCATCAGGCAATGTCCCAGTACGGCAGGTACATAGGACTAGTACCAGTTAAAGGGGCGATTGGCAGGGACTAGCATGGGAAAACCAGTTATCTGCAGGTACCAGGCTAAGCAAGAATGTCAGCCACTACTACCACTATTGTGTGATCCCTGGCTGTTTATCATATCCAAACAAACACTTTCCTACTATGTATGTCCTGCTTAGGGAAAATTTTCAATATTTGCATTATATTTTCAATCAGATTTTCTAGGTGCCACCCAGGAGTGTCCTCTGTCCTTGGATGCAGATATTGAAAGATTGCTATCCCCAGTGAGGGGCACAGACCCTCTGTGCGCTTTTTCATATAAGCATGTGGTTGCTCAAATATGAATCTGTACGACTGGTTCTTTCTTTTCCTTAATGAGTGGTCAGCGATATCGCAATAAACTCATAATGTGCTTTGTCCTCATAATTTTCTCAAACCCCATCTTGAATTAATATTTGAGTTTACGATATCTTGCAATCAATCAATCAATCAATCACAGAATTTGTAAAGCGCGCTACTTACCCGCGAGGGTCTCAAGGCGCTGGGGAGAAAAAAAGGGGGGGGGTGCTGCTACTGGTCGAACAACCAGGTCTTGAGTAGCCTCCTGAAGGTCAGCAGGTCTTGGGTCTGTCGTAGGCTTAGTGGAAGGGTGTTCCAGGTCTTGGCGGCGAGGTGGGAGAAGGATCTGCCGCCGGTGGTAGTTCTTCGAATGCGAGGGACGGTGGTGAGGGAGAGGTCGGCCGTGCGGAGTTGGCGGTTGGGGACGTAGAAGAGGAGTCGTCTGTTGAGGTAGGCTGGGCCAGTCTTGTGGAGTGCCTTGTGTGCGTGGATGAGGAGTTTCAAGGAGATTCTCCTGTCGACGGGGAGCCAGTGCAGGTTCCTCAGGTGGGGGGTGATGTGGCTGTGGCGTGGTACATCGAGGATCAGGCGTGCGGAGGCGTTTTGTATGCGTTGCAGTCGCTTGATGAGCTTGGCCGGGGCTCCCGCGTAGAGGGTGTTCCCATAGTCAAGTCTGCTACTGACGAGGGCCTGGGTGACTGTTCTTCTTGTGTCTGTCGGGATCCACCTGTAGATCTTGCGAAGCATGCAGAGGGTTTTGAAGCAGGAGGATGAGACTGCGTTGACTTGCCTGGCCATGGAGAGCGTTGAGTCGAGGATGACTCCCAGGTTGCGTGCGTGGTCGGTGGGTGTCGGGGCTGCTCCCAGCGTCGTTGGCCACCAGGAGTCGTCCCAGGCTGAGGGGTTGGAGCCGAGGATGAGGACCTCTGTCTTGTCCGTGTTCAGTTTTAGTCGGCTGATCTTCATCCAATCGGCGACGGCCTTCATTCCTTCATGGAGGTTGGATTTGGCTGCGAGGGGTCCTTGGTGAGGGAGAGGATCAGTTGAGTGTCGTCGGCGTAGGAGATTATGTTGAGGTCGTGCTGTCTGGCGATGCGTGCGAGCGGGGCCATGTAGATGTTGAACAGTGTTGGGCTGAGGGACGATCCCTGGGGTACGCCGCAGATGATCTCGGAGGCTTCGGATCGGAATGGTGGGAGGCGGACTCTCTGGGTTCTGCCGGTGAGGAAGGAGGTGGGCCATTCCAGGGCCTTGTCTCGGATCCCTGCGTCGTGGAGGCGTGCGCGTAGAGTGCGGTGGCAGACAGTGTCGAAGGCGGCGGAGAGGTCCAGCAGGATGAGGGCTGCGGTCTCACCGTTGTCCAGCAGGATCCTGATGTCGTCGGTGGCGGCGTTGAGGGCAGTCTCAGTGCTGTGGTTGCTGCGGATCCCCGATTGGGATGGGTCCAGGATGCTGTTTTCTTCGAGGTATCGGGTTAGCTGTTTGTTGACGATCTTCTCGATGACCTTGGCTGGGAACGGAAGCAGGGAGATGGGCCGGAAGTTCTTGAGGTCTCTCGGGTCCGCCTTGGGTTTTTTGAGTAGGGCGTTGATCTCTGCGTATTTCCAGCTCTCTGGGAAGGTCGCGGTCTCGAAGGAGAGATTGATGACGTTGCACAGGTGGGGTGCGATGGAGCTGCTGGCTTTGTTGAAGATGTGGTGCGGGAAAGGGTCTGACGGGGAGCCGGAGTGTATTGTGCTCATGGTCTTGATGGTGTCCTCAATGTTTACGCTGGCCCAGGCTGGCAGGGGGTCGTGGACTATGGTGTGCGGTGGGTCTGGTGCATCGATCTTAGTTGGGGCTGTCTGGGTGTTGAAGCTGTCGTGCAAGATCCAAGGTGGTCATCCAAAAGTTCAAATTCTATCCCCAATGCGTTTTGGACCGGTGGATCTTTCATCAGGGGAATATGCTAGTTGAATCTTAAAAGGCATCAATCTATAGATGGAGGAAGATGTCAATTACAATATCAACATTTTGGAATCAAGAAAATAAAAGACTGGCATTGCCTGTGCCGTGCATTCTTTATTTCATGTGATATGCTCTGAAGAAAGCCCTTAGATGTCCATCCACTTAGACGATGCTTAACAAAAAAATACAGTATGTACCGTTGGCATCCAATAATATGGGCAAACATCTGTTAGGCCGAAGGTACATGCCAAGGGCTAAATCGCCAAATGGTGACCATTTTTAATTATGTCAGAAGGATCGTGGAACCTAGTTGGTCACACTTTCCATGTGTCGAGAGCTCTGGGATCACTAGCGGCATAGATTAATGAATGATTTGAATCTCTATCGGGAAACAGCCGCCCAATAGGGCGTCTCTGCCGCTACCCATGAGTCAAAGCCTTACTACTAATACTGCCTTCAGTTGTTGGAGAAACACCAGGTTTTAAGATGTTTTCTAAACAGACTCTACAAGTCTATCACTGGAGAGGAGTCGGGAGCTCACTCCAGGCCCTTGCTGCCAGATATTCAAGGGACATTTCTCTCCTCCTGGCCAGCTTGATCTGGGGATTTGGAGGAGGTTCGAGTTGGTGCTTAATTTGTAAAATATTAAGTGCCAGGGCTCTGACCAGGAGGCCACTGCAGCTTGCATCACTCATCGTCCTTGTCATTGCTGCCAAAACAACAACTAACCATCTCTCTCGCATGTAAATGCAACAGTTCAGATTATTCCAGGTCCCCAAAGCTAAAGGAATGGCTGGGGAGGCAGGTATTCGTAATTTTTTTATGTATATTGTTTTCCTAAACAACTGTTATACTGCTCATCTCTAAATTATATGAACAGCGCCACCTTGTGGCAGACTGCCCTAAGTGTGGTGTTAACAATTAGGTGCCGGTGCCAAACACCGGAAACCAATTAAGTGCCGGTGCTCAGCACCGGAAAGCTCCGGCTCAAATTAAGCACAGGATCTGAACCATCTGTTAGCAACATAGCGTTTTCGTCTGGCTATGAGGTAGATATCTTAATGCTGGTCTAATTAGTGCCAAGTCACACGGCTAGTTTCCTGCGCAGGAGGGCTAAACAGAAGTAGCAATCTTCGAATATCCCATCAGTGCGACTGACACTTGGGTGCATTCCTCTATTTGTTTCAAAGCATAAAATAAGGCTAACCCCAGCAAGGTTTATTTTGTTTATTGACTCATCGCCTTTGATACCTTGGCTCTGGTTCATTGCTGTGTAGTTGGTCTGGGGAGTGTGATCATACCGCAGGCAATATGGCCATATGGCGCTGGTCCCAAGGCCATGGCTGACTCAGCGAAGAAGTTCAATCACTCATCACTCGGTGCAGAAGGTACACTCGGGCTCCTAGATGGGTACCCTCAGGCCTATTTCACTCCAGCTCAGGAGCAGGGATTTGCTCACTAAGAATGTGTTCTGCCTTTCGGATAGAGGTGAGGAATCATTCTTTCATACAGTCAAGGGAGCAATCTCCAAACAAGTGCTGTTGTGGCCGGGGGGAGGGCAAATTCGCCAGTAACTTCTTCGCCCTGTGGCAGAAATATTTGCAGAGGAAGGGGCTACCCGAGAACTTAGGCTACTTTGTTGGTTTGTCCCCTTGATGTGGTAGTGAGTATATGGGCACAGGGCTGGCTGGAGGCTGGTGGTCCTGGACCTTTCAGCCCTACCCTGCGTTGCCTGGGATTGATTATTGATGGATGCTTCACTTGGAGGCTGGTCAGGCCACAAGTGCCAGTGCTATCTGCAGGGGGCGTTCCCTCATTTGCATGGGGGCGTGCCCCATGCAAATGAGGGACTCCCTTTGCCTCTGTGCACACGCCTTATTACAGACGCAGGTGCAGAGGCAAAGAAGCTGTCAGGCGGCACACTGAGAGCAGCCCTCTGCAGGGGATTAAGGGGCTCCCATGGACCCCCCAGATATCCCCTTGCAGGTGGGTGCAGTCACAGACTGCACCCGCGTGCAAGGGGCTCTCTAATCCCCCTTTAAAAGTGCAGGCGGGTTGCCGCCTGCACTGTGAAAACACGGAGCGGCTTTAAAGCAGCCGCTCCATTTTTCACACGAATGCACTGCCTCCAGGGCAGCGCGAGTTCGCGGCTGCCCTGGGCCAGTGCAATTATGGTAATAGAGCACAATTTTATTGTTTGTCATGGGCGCACCTTTTAAAAGGTGCGCCCGACACAAACAATGAAAATGCGCCTTTACTGTAATATGGCCCCTGGGTGTCTGCCTCCTCTTTCTTGTTACAGGATGGGGGGGAGGAATTAGCTATGTAATGTTCCTTGCCCAGATGGGGCTAGGGATTGTCACTTTGTGAACGCACTGCGTGTAATAATAATATTGGAATCATATTAATCACCTTTGCCCCCTCCAAGAAACACAGCATTCAACAACTCAAACCTTTAGTGGCCTTTCAAACATGGGCAGTTGGAAATCAGAGTCCCTGAGCAATCCACTCTCCTGGAGGGGGCAACGCAACAAATCTGATTGTGAGGGAACGTTTTCTGAGCGCTACGTATGCTGCGCCTATTCTCTGTGTGAGATAAGAGTGCCCTGGTGCTTCCTGTACACCTGTACCCACCTCTTCTGTGTACGTTTGGCAGTTCTGGATTAACAAATAGCCAAAGTAGGCACCGGTCTATGGGCCCCACTCCTTTTAGGGGCCCTGCGACAATGGATCAAAATAATATTGATTCGATCTTGAAAGAAAATTACGATCAAGCTTTCTTAAATTGTTTCCAAAAGATAGAAAAAAATGAATCAACTCAAAGAAAAGAAAACTTTACATTAAAGACTTTATAGAGAAAATACTGTATTAATGTGATGTACCCATTAACAACTTAAAGTACATAAACCAGAGACATCAGATTCACATAACAGTTTGTCTCTTAAAAGCTCATCTTCTGGCAGCTGTCAGTTTGTAAAAAAATCCAGTACAAACTACGTACGTGTTAATTATTAAAATTGTTGGCTGGTAAAATTAAAAATTTATTAGGAGATAATTTGCGAGGGGGGGGTCAAAATTACGACTTTCTAGGGGGCTCCACAGGGTTTAATCCGGCACTGAGCTTCGGAAAGTCTGCACTTTCACAATCTGTGTTGTACCTGCGTGGACAGGAAGCTTGCACTGTTGCTGCCCCGGCCGAACCTCTTTTATGTATGAAGGCTGCTTTCTCTGCTGAATGCCACTCTGTACGCGCTCAGTGTGCCTTAGTAAGGCTTGGTATATCATTTTAAATATACAACAGCTCACACTATTAAAAAGTGGTCAAAATTTAACGTCTTATAAAATGTTATGCACAGCGCTTTTGTATCCCCTAGGTGCAGCTCTGGGTCGGATTGGTAACGCGGGCACTCGGGAAATAGCCGAAGGGACGGTAGCCAAGTTCTAGCTGTGGGCTGCTTTTTTGGGCAACCTGGGGGCTGTCTGTGCTGTTAGGATGCCGCCAGCGGCCCAGTGGGTGCTTGAGTGGCCTTTCTAGAGGCAGACGGGCGGACGTATCACTCCCTTTTTCTCGCTGGGCCGGCCCATTAATGTATGTTGATTGTGCGGGGGCAGAGGGCCTGAGCAGAAGTGGTCTCACTTGCATTCATATGTGGCTCAGCAGTGTGAACTAAACTGTGCAATTTTTTTTTATCAAAGTGAAGTTAATAAAACATGCCCCCCACCCCCTTTCTTTTCATAAAACTTCGCTGAAGCAGTGTTTTGCAGAAAGGCAATACGCAAATGTGGGCCACTTTTTTTTGGTGTGCCCGGGTCGATTTTTTATCCCAATCCAACCCTGGTGCAGCTTCGCTTTGAAGAGGCCCACCACTGACAGAAATACGTCACAATCTCCTCGCGGTGAATAGACACGAGAGGCCCTAAGGGAGGGGCGGGGGCGTGAAGCTATGGCGCTGACAGCTTCCGGTCCAGGTCACTTCCTTGTGCATAGTTTTCTAGGAAGTTTGGGGCCCACTAACATCCTAAAAAGCTGTTCTTTCGAGTCCCTGTCCCAAGCAAAACACAGCCGTGGGTTGCTGTGGTTGGTGCCTGCTCCCCAAAAGAGCAGGCCTCTAAGAAGGGAAACGTCAGAGGTCCAATGAAGAGAGCTCTTCTGTTGTGAAAAGGGTTAAACTGAACAACATGATTAGTCCATCTGACCCCACGGAGTCAGACGTACGTCATGCATGTAAGTGGTGACGGACGGAGACTATAGAGACAAGACCAGCCCTGCTAACGCTGAAATACATTTGTAGTATTTCCAATTCTGTGTACTTCATTTTTTTTAAAGATTTTTTTTTTAATTTGGTCTATTTTGCTATTATGCTTGAAGTGGAGCTTTGGAAATATGTGTTACGCGTGCATGCTTTCCTTTGGAAACAGGGAAGGGAGATTTTGAAAAAAAATAGATAAATACATTTCTTCCTCAATTTACGTTGAAATGGAGGCAAATTTAGAACAGGAGAAAAATAAACCAATTTTTGCTTATAAAATCACGGCTCTCCTATATGAATCGGTTGTGTTGGCATGCATGGATAATTATGTCTATATATAGGTCTTTATATAGGAGCGCTCTGTTGAATCAACATTTATGTAAGCGCAGACTGTCAGATCAACATTCTAAGGTCCTGCTCTTAAGTCAGAATATAATGCTAACAAACGAAGGGGCATATTCTCAAGGACTTATCGCCGATTTATCGGCACTTTAGCGCTGCAAAAGGCAGCGATAGATTTATTGCCCTATTCTCAAGCTGGTGCAAACTGCCGATATCGCCAGTTTTTCAGCGATAGCTGCCGCAAAAAACAACGCCACGGATGCGAGCGACAACTAACGCTAATAATATGCAGAGTAGGCGTTCCCGTGCAAAAACACACGAAAACACCACTTCACGATATTCCCAACGACCAGCCAGATCGGCGAAGCGACCCAAAAACAGGCAATAAGGCGCGTTAGCAGCAGGCATTTAACACCTGCCTTCTACTGGTGTTAAGCAGGACGACAACCTGCAGTATAAAAGGGTGCCCAGCCAAGACCCACATCTGAAGACCAACACATGTCATGGAGCTACTGATCATGCAGCTCAGAGACCCAAGAGGGCCACAACACCCACCGCCACCACCCCAGGACCCCCCCCAGGACCAACCCCGTGGACTACCACAGAGGCAACGCAGGACAAGACAGCGGACCTTCCGAAAATGCACCAGCCTCACACACTTAACGCCAGAGGATGACATTGCCCACTACAGGCTCAAAAGGACAACCATCCTCCGCATCCTGACCCACATTGCCCACAGGCTGATGGTACCAACACAGCGGACAACCAACATCCCTCCGCAGACAAAGCTGCTGGCTGTGCTGCACCTGTTGGCCTCTGGTACCTTCCAACCAACAACTGCCAGAGTCGGAGGAGTCTCACAGCCAGCCCTATCAAAGTTCCTCACACCTGTCTTGGATGCCATCATCAGCTTGGTACCCCAGCACCTTCACTTCCCCCACACTGCGCAGGAACAGCTGGAGACCAAGCAAGGCTTCTACGCCACAGCTGGCTTCCCGCACGTGTTGGGGGCAATTGACTGCACACATGTACTACTTGTGCCCCCTGCCGACACTGCACACAATTACCGCAACAGAAAGCACACGCATTCCATCAATGTGCAGGCAATAGTGGACCACCGGGGACTCTTCACCAACGTCGTCGCCAACTACCCAGACAGTGTGCATGATTCCTACATCTTCCGACAGTCCATCATCAACCAGCGCTTCCAGGATGGCACCTATGGAAATGCACTGCTCGTTGGTAAGTACCAAATGAACATACCACACACCTCAATTCCACAATCATGCAATGGGAATGGGAATGCACACGTCACAAAATCACATACAACATGCCAAACAACATGCCCACCTACCAGAAACACAAGTAACTGTGGCAACCGTGGCCAGCCATGTAGACAAACCAGCCACGTCATGGCATCTCTGCCACACAATAGCAGAATGTGGGGAGAGGTGGGAACCAAGTCTGTGCGAAGGAGGCAAGTGACCCATGAATAAGAATGTACACAATGCCAAGTGTGGCGGTGATGTGCTGGACAGACTTCAGTATGCAGAGCACAGACATGTCCATGAGGACATATACTGCTGGTGTTCGTAGTGTTGTGGACAGTGGACGCAACCATGTCACCTCAGGCAGTGGGGAAGACCTTGGACATGTAGCTATTTCGTCCCCCCCCTGTAAGCGTAAGCGGAATGGGCTGGGCCGGCGTACGCCAGTCCAGCGTAGGAGTGGGAATAAATAGCCCGGGGCTCTGGGTGTGGTTCACTTCCGGGATGGCCACCAAAATAAATACTGCGTGTGTCTCTGTGTCCGCCATATCCTGACCATAGGCCTACACACACGTGGCCGACCACCTTCAACGCCCAATATCACAGTGTCGTTGTCAGGCATGTGGACATGCGCAGACAGTCATGACATTGGTGTGTCTTAGGAGTGCAAGTGATGCAACCGCGCAGTGCACACAAGTAAATAGGCTCGGGGGGAGGGACGAGCAGCTGTGAGGCAACGTAATACACATGGATGCCGCTCATTTGCCATAAGCAATACATGTCAAACATGAATCCCAAAGTCGCACACATCACACACCACTAAACTAATAAGCCTGTCAACACAGAATGCAGAACCACCGATTGACACATATCTCCACCCCTGTCACAGGTGATCAAGGATATGCACTCTGCCCGTGGATAATGACACCCCTCGAGACCCGAACACCCAGGCCCAGAGGCAGTACAATGCGGCCCACAAACGTACCAGGGGCATTGTGGAGCGCTCATTTGGCGTGTTAAAGTCACGTTTCAGGTGCCTGGACATCACAGGTGGAAGACTCCTGTACAGCCTGGAAATAGTGTGCAAGATGATCATTGTATGTTGTGTGTTGCACAACATATGTGTACACACCAATGCCCCATGGATCCAAGTGCCAAATGCACCGGACGATGATGATGAAGATGAGGCAGGTGGACCACACCCCAGTGCAGCTGCAGCAGGATTAGCCAGAAAGAACGTAATCATTAACAATTTCTTCACATGAGCACGTCACATTGTGACTGTCCTTAGCAATCATGGGACAGGACAAAATGACCACAGGCACAGCATGTGCAAATAAATTCATTCCAACACACATTCCCTGTGTGCATGTCACTCCTCTGCATAAGCACATCACTCTGACAAGTGTAAGTGCAACATTTAGTGCTAACAATCTCACAAATGGCAATTAGATGGTGGGTGTGTCACCTCTGTACAGAGAGGCTGTTTAGGGTGTCACGTATTCCAAATGCCATATCAGGGTGTCAAAGATGGTACGTAATCCCACTCAGCAGCGTATCACATGTGTCCAAATTCATGACATAAAGGCGGTCATTTGTGACCAAGAAAAGACAACAGGGCGTCTTTTGTGGTCACATATGTACCACCATGATGCAGAGAGTTGCACCCTGTGACTCAAGTCCCACAACCTTAGCAACATGGACGTGAGGGGGAATCACTGCCCCTACATTATTCCATACTTTCATACTTGATTGAACATAGACATGACACATCTGTGTGAATTTGAATGTTTTATTCACATTCAGTGGAGTGTTGAAGCTGGAGCAGTACAGGGCCATGCAAACCCCACTTTACATTGTTGCCCCGTGGAGGGCCAACCAGAGTCCTTTAGGGAATGACAAGTTCATCGGAAGAGGAAGAGTTCAGTCCGCAGTCTGATTGCTGTGTCATTGGTAACCAAACAGAATATGGCAGTCCATGTTGAGGAACAAGGTGAGTGTCGCAGAGTGTATAGGGGGACAGTGGAAGGTGATGATGCAGAGGGCAGAACCAAGCAGAAACAGGCCATATGTCGGAGATGAATGCTACCGCTTCCTTCTTACCACTAAGGCAGAATCATCCTCATCTTCGTCCTCTGATGTTTCATGTGCCTCACATGTGGGTGGTGTTGTTTTGTCTGCATCACCATGTGTCACTGACACATCAGGGGGCAGAGATGTGGATGTAGAAGCACCAGCAGCATTCATCGGCGCCAGGCCTTGTGGCGAAAATGCTATGATGAAGGTCTGCAGGGCATGGAAGATCCCAGCTACATGTCGCTGGTGTGCAGCCGTGGCAGCCATTCTTTCCGCCTGCATCCGCTCCATGTTCTCCATGAGCCTCCGCATGTGTCCCAAATCCCGGATGACATCGCTGGAGCCACTCTGACTAGACAGTTGGCCTTGTCTCCGAGTCAGGACTCCAGCGATGTCAGACATGGATCATTGGAGAGCATGGAACGGACTGTGGGTGTCCGTTAGGGACTGTAAGTGGTCCCTGATGGGACTTAGACACCCACGTATGGCATCTAGTTTGGCTGCCATGAGGTCGAACCCCACCCGCACCTGATCAGCCATCTTCTCCTGGCACCCTAACACACGGCGTTGGAAGGCCATGTGTTGTTCGTGGGGGTCCTGGGAGTCAGCCGTGGTGGTGGGTGCCTCCTGCTGTGTGGTCTGTGCAGGGGGTGAGGTCTCCTTGATGCAGCTGGGCTGCCCTGCTCCTGGAGGCGAGGTGCTGAGGCTGTCGATGAGATCTTGGAGGGCGTCGGTGTCGAAGGTGTGGAGGTCCTCTTCATCATCAGTGAAGAGCTGTTGGGTCTGCTCTGCAGGAGGTGTTGATTCTCCCTCTGCAATGTGAAGGGGAGATGCAGTTTAACATTGTGTTCACATGTATGTTGACGCATTGTACAAGTACACCTCAGTGTTGTGGCGTGCAACATGTCATGATAATTGTACTGCAGCCATGCTATTCGTCATGCAGTGTCACTTGCGTTGTCAGTGAGGCTCACAGACACGCCGCTTTGCTGGGTTTGGCACATGTGCATGGGTTGGTTGTGAGATTGGTGATGTGTGGGAAGGGCCCCTCTGGGCACATAGTCGAGGGGGCCTAGTTGCTGTTTCTAGCTGTGCTGCAGTGTGCCAAGGGGATCAGGGACATGATCCAGAGTCATTGTGGGTGTGCACTGTGCTATACTTAATTGTGCATGTGTGCCATTGTGCCCATCTCCCCCCGTCCCCTCAGTCCCTGGTCGTTACTCACCCTGTTGCTGTTGTGTCAGGTCATGTTGAGCAGTGTCCGGTCTCCCTACTCCTGCCACCGTCTCCCCACTGATGACTGTGGACACCGTTTCCTCCATCTCATCCAGCTCCTCCTGTGGCGCTGGACTCCCACCTAGAGTCTGCATTGCTGCCTTCTGGTTGTTGCCTAGTTTCTGCTTGGTTTTGCGCTTCACGTCTGTCATTCCAGCGCCTCTTGAGCTCTTCCATTGTCCTCCTCAGCACTCCGACTGCATTCACCTTGTCCAGGATGGACTGCCATATTCCATTTTTTACTGACAATGACACAGTGGAGGTGACGAACAGTTGTTGATGGTGTTCTACCACCTCAGTTATCAGGATCCTGTTTTCCTGCGGAGTGAACCGCGTCTTCCTCTTCTTCTTCTTCTTCTCCTTGCCCTTCCCTGACCCCGAGGTCCCAGGCTGGTCCTCCGTGGGGCTTGTGGGGTTCTGGTTGTCCTCTGTACTTGCTCCGGCTGCCTCCATTGTGCTTTGCAGTTGTTTTTGGTTTGTTTGTGGGGGTTTTTCTGCTTTTATGGTGCTTTTTCCCGCCTGACGTGTGTGAATTGGAGGCCTGGCGCAGCTTATCGCGGATTTTTTTATCGCGGTTGGGCCCATCGCCACTTTTTTTACGTTCGGCTTTAGATTTTTATTTCCGTCACGGTAATTTTATCGCAGACATTTGACGCGTTATAGGGAAACTATCGCATGTTACCGCTGTGTTGGGAATAAGACTTTACACGGAGTTAATTTCCCGCGATAGACAGCGATATGGAAAATTGCGTTAACCTATTATCGCACGTTCTTGAGAATATCCCCCAAAATATGGTGGTCCGGGAAGGAAGTACAACAACATGCAAAGATAGAAGTTCTAAGCAAACACAGACTTACCTAAGGAGGGAAGGAGCAAAGAACATCTGTGACCCAAGGGACATAACACAGGCCCCTGCAGCCCTGTTCCGCAGGGGCACCCTAACCCTTCAGGGGCCCCCAAACCCTTCAGAGGCGCTCCATTCCACCCAAGGCCAATGCATATCTGTGATTTATGGGAGACTCAGGGCTCCTCTACACATTTTACAACAAGGCCCCATTTTGCGTTAAGTCACTGTGTATCCCGGGGCTTGACTCAGTGTTGAATACAGAGGTAACCGGTGCGGTCCTATTTTGTGGGTAGGTAATGTTTACTGAAGAGATTCATGGAAATTAGTAACGTGTGTGAGGCGGGATGGGGGGGGGGAGGCGTGCCCAACCAATAAAGTGATATAGAACATATATTAAACCCTTATGTTCACAGAGCATACGTCTGTATAATCAGCACGGTCCTCTTATAGCTACACAACCGTAGAGTAGCAGCTTAATTTAGATTGTAGTCACGTTCGCCACCACAAATGAAATACTTGCGATTTAGGATTGTGTTGTGATAGCTACGACGCTTTCTCCCTATATGTGGCTATAGGGCACTGACTGCACCGAGGACCCCCAAATGATAATAAATAAATCTTTAGCGAGAGGTTAAAACTTGTCTAGAACACTCCATGCTGCATTTATTGGTGTGTACTGTTAACTAGCACATATTCAAAACATGCTACACTTGTCGGCCTTTTTAAAGAAGGTCGACATGTTTCATTGCCTTACTATGTGCCCTCACAAGCAGGCCCTGGCGTGTGCGCATGCGCATTAAAAGCGTCTCCATTTTACGGTCTTCTCTGCTTGAGTTCAGACCGGCTCTGTGCACGTTGCATCGCTGTCCGTGGCTACCCTCGACCACCTTTGCAGGCCCAGAAGTGGAAGAGCACAAGTGATTCTGGACTGGCGCGTGCTGCCATGGCAAGTACACAGGGGGGCACATTTTAAGGAGCTGCAGCAAACCGGCCATGCAAGGCTGAATTTGAACTTTCCGTTTAGACATCACAAAGCATATCAAAGTTGTCTTTAACTTGTGTGATGGAGGCCTGTCTCTGCAATGTAGACGTCATTGTAGGTGTATTTTGAGTTTTGAATTGAAGTGACTGCACAAAGCATCTTTTATTGTTTACGAGAACACATCCTGCTTTCATCTCTGCATCTTCGAGACCTACGTCCCCTTTTGTCTTTTCACTTTGTGTTTTACAGTTCAGAGGAGCGTCTGTGACGTCAGCAGCACGAGCCACCGGCCCAGGAAAGGTTCAAGAGCCGCAGTGGTCTGATGCCGAACAATCCGCGGAAGTGACACACGGGCCCAGGAGAAGAGAGAGGACAGGATGTCAGGGCGGGGATACCAGAGAGAGCATTGTGTGCACACAGACCGAAGGACCCCTGCCGTTCCTGCATTTTATGACTCGGAAAGGCGATGGGGGCAGGTCAGGGTACTGAATTGTAAGGAAATGGCGCCTTGTAGCAAAAGTCAATTTACAGTTTACTGTCTTTTGCAAAATTCCCTCACAAGAATAGCTCGACGGCAATGGACATTTAGTAAACTTCTATTGGCACTACGTTATGGCTTAAATTCTTCCAAGATTGCTTCTTCGTTTGTGCTATGTACATTTAGGACTTTTTGTAAACTTTGATATGTTATGGACAGGGTCTCCTTCCATTTTTGCGTGCTGTTGGGAGTGGCCGTAGTAAACACCACAAGATGATGGACCGAGTGCTGAAACATTTCAACCACTTATCCCCAGTCAAGAGATATGGGTCTAATCCAACGTTCTTTTGCTGACAATGCCATCCCAGTTTGGACCCAGCCATATGCAAATCAGTCTTGACCCTGCTCCTCATGGGAACTTTCCTCCCCGAACTGTCAAGCCAGATCCTCCCTGGACCGAAAACAAGCATCCTGGGACCGGTTTCAGGGTATCCACCCCTCTTCAGCCAGGCTAGCTTGAATCCAGTGGCACAGTGAACAACGGATCCACGTCTGGCCTTACTCTTGGCCAGGAAGTTGCCATGGCTGTAGGAGAATATTGAAGGTGCCCACAAAGAACTTTAGTATGTGCACACTTGGTTTCACATAGGCAAGTCTGAAATGCGCAGATGAGCATGGGACAGCTGTGGGACTGTGGACTTCCTGGAATATAGATTGATGCGTGAATGGAATCCGATGATATAATTCTCACACCATATGGCAATTTTTTTTTTTTATTATTATTTATTTATTTGTGCGTTTTTATATAGCGTGAACCTTACCCAAGGTGTCAGAGTGCTTTACAATAGAACATTTAACAAGATTTTTAAACGCCACCCTTCCCGTCACTTGGGGGTTTTGAAAACACTTCTGCTTTCCACTAATTGGATGAAATCTGCTATTAATGGGAGTAATTTCCATAGATTATGGACAATAATTGCGAGGGTCGACCTCATTCCTGTGAAGTAATGGTGGAGAAACCATAGCTTTGTTTGCATTGAGAATAGTCAAACATGTATAATATGTAGAAGATAGGTGATAGGTATCTATTTGTTCTGGGCCTGTGATGCCACTGGAGAGGTTCAATTTACATAAACCATGTGACCGAAGAATGACTTATAAATGTCACTAGAACCCCAAGATCACTGTAAAGGTCCATAACACAGGGTATGCCGCCATGCCTCCTAGTCACTCCCTTGTAAGTGTTCTCTTTATAGGGGTGCCAGGATGCAGCTCGTGCAGAGGTCACTTCTAGATTCCTCACAAACCCTGGTCCTGTGCAAGTCTGCCCTACTATTTACTATTAACTACAGGGGACTTAAAAGATGGAGAAACAGTCAGGTACCAACTCATGTCACAAGTTCTCAAAAGACTATTGTCCTTCAATTAGAAAACCAAGCACTCCTTTTGTACTGATCGCCCTGACTTGGCATACTCTTCTCCTGTAGCGCGGAGATACCCCTTCGGGGTGATATCGGCGCTTTATAAATCCCATACTAATACAGATACTCTTGAATCTCCAGTGTAAGTTGAGCAAACAGTTCAAGGCTTATTCCAGGATGTTGTACTGGATTTGGAACTCAGAAACAGTGTGAGGTTATAATCACATCCAACAACTCAATGTCAAGTCAAATTACTATCTCCAGCAAAGAAGAGAAATGTATGTACATTTACTGAGGCTAGTGCAGCTACTTACTCATTGCTTAGTTTATGCTGGGGGTTGCAGGTGGTGTGGCACCAGCACTGTTTTTAAAAGGTGGGGGGGGCGCATTATCAGACTTTTTCCCAGATCAAGTGAGGTAACACAAGGAAAGGGAGAAAGAAGGAGGAAGAGAAAAGATGAGAGAAAACAGTGACAACATGGGAAAGCAGGGTTGAATAAGAAGCTGCAAAAGTGAGATAAAGAGAGACAGGATGTGGAATGTGGTAGAATTAAAAAGGCATGAGGTGGAATGAAGACATGGCAGCCTTGGTCCTGGACAACCCCAAAATTTGGCAGCACCGGTGGTGGGCTCCTAAGTGCAACTGAGGTGTAGCTTGAGCCCTACGGCATTAGGCCTCAGTGTTGCTGTTTCTCTTAAGCTACCACTTGACGATCAGATTGTGACTCACGTATTTCCTTGCAGTGCTCACCTCCTCTCATAGCAGTAATTTTGATATCATTACGCACTTCATTTCCTCAATATATATGTATATATGTAACTCTAACCACTAGTATCTGTAGTAGACGTATGTAATTACTACCATTCTTATGTGAATTTAGAGTTTATCTGTTTGTATCTTTTATGTAATTCAGGTACTCCGAAGTCCTTATGTAATGTAACTGGTTCTATTGTAAAGCGCTCTGACACCTTTGGGTAAAGTTCGCGCTATATAACAATGCATAAATAAATCATCTTTTAGCATTATACAATTGCACAGTTTATGTTTACTCTTTTCAACTAGCAACTTTGACGGCAAATTCTAAAGCACTCTCATGTTCTTCCTGCATTACTGAGTGTTGTACAAGGTTCTATATTTATTAATTGCCATTCGCCCATTCATGTGCACTTGTATTTGTCTTCAGTCACATCAATTGGGATGAAGATGATCTTCCCACAATGCCCTCTAAAGCATTCATTAATGTTAAGTATAGATCGTATCACAGCATAAGAGTGTTTGTAGAAAATGATGGCACATTTGCTAGTTTGTGACATTTTGTTTTACATTTGTGTTGTTTTATTTGACAACAAAATGTATTATTCTTGCATTTCCCGATGAAAACTCCATTATTCGATGGGTATGCATTAAAGATTATAAATCCTACTTTGATGCGCTATATGCTTACAAGGTACCACCAGATTCCAAAGAGTTATGCTGAGGTTCCTCCTACCAATCCTGCTGAATGGACAGCAAGTTCTGAGCTAGCAAGAAGGGTGTTACTCAAAACAGCATAGTATTGGACTAAGCGCGAACAGCAATGTGCGCTTAAAGCTCCAATGCAATGCCCTTCAGCAGTTTGTGTTCATTGCTCCATGATCCCACCAGTGCATCTCATCTGTTTACCCTACCAGCGCTTCAACCCTCAGGTACGCTCACTTCAAGTGCTTCTGCAGTTGGATTAACACATTCACCCTGTTTTTTGTGCATTGTGGATCAAATTTACTAGGGCCTTGCGGCAGGGCTAGTGTGATGCAAAGCAGCACCTGTTATTTATTATCCAGCGCCAAACATATTTTACGCAGGAAAGGTCCACTTTTCACAGCACAAAAACTTTGCAGCACTTTGCACCGCTTTGCGTCAAGGAGGCATTACTGGGCTGGATCAGCATAAACACCTTGAGAATTTTATGCTAAGCCCAACCTACTAAGATAGCCAAACCGGTCTTTGCGTCAAAAACTAATGTCTACTTGAAGCATGCTCAAGCAAGGAAAAATGTGTTAATTTCTCAAAATAACTGATACTTCAAATGTGTGCTGCATTGGACAGCATACAGCCAATGTGTGAACCTTCTGAGCTCGTCTATGTATAGGAATTTGTACTGGTAAGATATGCCTTCCTGTGCTAGACAGTGCACACCTCTTCACCATGCTGCAAGGCTGTGTGTCATGCAGGCAGTCCTATTTAAGTTCCAGTGCCAGAATTGACAACAGCAGCAGGCCCATCTAGGTTGATATGGTTTTGCACTGTGTTTTGCCTCTTGCACAACAAAGCGCAATTTTATGCTGCACTACATTGTGTGAAAAATTTGTAAATCGGGGATTTAGAGTTGTAAAGAACTGTTTAATAATATCTTGGCTAAATGATTGTGCTAGTTGTAGGAAAACATTTTTAAAAAGTCGCCATAGCAGTGGTACTGCTAGTAATTCCACATTTCCCCACTACAAATCGCAACAGAAGAAAATGTGCAGCGCAAACTCTTCACTCTGACTCTTCCCCTCCACATCCCTTTTAACTCATCCCAAGCCTCTTACTACTGATATGACCTCCAAAAAAAAAAGTCTAAATCCTTCACCAATCTATCCCTCCACTATCCTTTTCAATCAAACTAACAGACTAACCTGTCCACTTCTCAAATTTCATATTTCCCTAGACTAATTCACCACTAATCCTTTATGGGTTCCAGAGTAGCGTGCTACTCGCCGAAAAAAGCGCTTCAACAACTCATCAGGGGTAGCAAGCACTATATAAAATCAAACCTTTTTACCCCTCTTCTATCCCTACGCTATCCTTCTCAATCCAAATAACTGACTAATATACACCACTCAAATTACTTTCCTATTTCACTATCCTAATTCACCACTAATCCTTTATGGGTTCTGGAGTTGCGCTCTACTCACCGAAAAAGCGCTTCAACACCCCATCAGGGGTAACAAGTGCTAAATATATGCAAACCTTTGTCCCTCTGCTACCCTTCTCAATCCAAATAACTGACTAACATATCCACCACTCAAATTGCTTTCATATTTCACTATACTAATTCACCACTAATCCTTATGAGTGCCGGAGTAGCGTGTTACTCGCCAAAAAAGTGCTTCAACACCCCATCAGGGATAACAAGCGCTATATAAATGCAAACCTTTTTCCCTCTTCTATCGCTTCGCTATCCTTCTCAATCCAAATAACTGACTAATATCCACTACTCAAATTACTTTCATATTTCACTATACTAATTCACCACTAATCCTTTATGTAGTAGCGTGCTACTCGCCGAAAAAAAGCCCTTCAACTCCCTATCAGGGTTAACACGTGCTATATAAATGCAAACTTTTTTCCCTTTTCTATCCCTCTGCTATCCTTCTGAATCCAAATAACTGACTAACCTATCCACCACTCAAATTACTTTCATATTTCACTATAGTAATTCAACACTAATCCTTTATGGGTTCCTTAGTAGCGTGCTACAAGCCGAAAACGTGCGTTGACGCCTCGTCAGGGGTAGTAAGCGCTATATAAATACAATACAATAATTACCATTACAAGGTGTTTCCATGTGATTTAGCAAGCCTGGAGGACCATTGCATCATAATTACCATTACAAGGTGTTACTGTGTGATCTAGGAAGCCTAGAGGCCCATTGCACCATAATTACTATTACATGGTGTTACCGTGTAATGTAGCAAAGCCTAGAGGCTCAGTGCACCATAATTACCATTACAAGCTGTTACCATGTGAAGTAGCAAGCCTAGAGGCCCATTGCACCCTAATTACCATTGCAGGGTGTTACCATGTGATGTAGCAAGCCTAGAGGCCCATTGCACGATAATTACCATTACAAGGTGTTACCATGTGATCTAGGAAGCCTAGAGGCCCATTACACCCTAATTACCATTACAGGGTGTTACCATGTGATGTAGCAAGCCTAGAGGCCCATTGCACCATAATTACCATTACAAGGTGTTACCATGTGATTTAGCAAGCCTGGAGGCCCATTGCACAAACCTCTTATTTAAAAAATGGAAATCCTGTTCCCAAACGTTACTCCTAATTTTGGAAAAGATTCCCAACTTTTCAGGTGATCAGGAGTACTTCGCGAATCTATGACAGTAACAGATTTTCAGGAGTACTCTAATGTACAAAAATGTATGCGCACTGAATATAACATTTTCCAGCTTTGTGACAGAAAGTTTTAGATTTTATTTAAACACAAAGGAAATGATTGTGCTTGACTTTCTTTACTCAAAACTCAGAAGCATGTAAAGTCATCATAAACTACATGACCCAAGAATCATCGGTTATATTTTACAAACCCACCAGAGAAAGAAATGTCTTATCATAAGACGTCCACCTGAAAAACTCCTCTTGAGGCTTACATCATAGCCTCTTTCTTTGTGTCAGTGACTTGCACCCTTATTTCTCCAATGTGAAATATTACTCATGTTTCTGTTCAGTGCCTACATTGCAAAAGGCATATGTCTGATTATCTAAAATCTAGTCTATGCAGTCAGTAACAAAGGAATATCATTATACAAATCATAGGGGCATATTCTCAAGGACTTATCGCCGAGTTAGCGGCACTTTATTGCAGCCAAAGTGGTGATAAATTCATCGCACCATTCACAAGCTGGTGCTAACAGCCGATATCACCAGTTTTCCTGCGATAGCAGCCGCAAAAAACATCGCCACGGATGACACCGGCAACTAACGCTAATGAGATGCAGAGTAGGCCTTCCCGTGCAAAAAGCCGCGGAAACACCACTGCGCAACACTCTCAACGACCAGCCAGATCGGCAATAAGAATCAAAAATATGCGATAAGCCCAGCACAGAGCCACACCTGAAGAACAACAGATGCCATGGAGCCACTGATCATGCAGCTCAGAGCCCCAAGAGGGCCACAACACCCAGTGCCACCACACCCAGGCCCGCCACCTCCCCGGACCCCTCCCCCCCGGGGCCCTACCCCGGGCACCCCCCCCCCCACCCCGGACAAAGATATTTCACATCTACCTTACAAATTCATGAACACAACAATTTGCCTGATGTCGCACAAGTACAACAATTAACATTCATGTGTGGTCAGAAAAAGGAAAAACATTCATACATCTTAGAATTTCAAAAATAATTATTTTATTCAAATTTAACTCAACACCAATAATTGGAAGAGTCATGGCGGGTCTTTTCTGGACAATCTGCAAGTCAAAGCCTGCAAGACAAAATTGAAGATAAGAAGGTGCGTCATGCGCTCAACAAAGGACAGAAAAAGAGAGAGAAAGAAAGAAATGGAGAGAGAGAGCGAGTGAAAGAGAGGGAGAGAGAGAAAGGGAGAAGGAGAGAGAGAGCAACAGAGGCTGAGAGAGACAGTGAAAGAAAGAGAGGGAGAGTGAGAGAGATAAAGATAGAGAAAGAGAGAGAGACAGTGAAAGAAATAGAGTGAGAGAGAGAAAGAGGGAGCGAGAGAGAGAGACAGTGAAAGAAAGAGAGGAGAGAGAGAAAGAGAGAGAAAGATAGGGAGAGAGAGAGACAGTGAAAGGAAGAGAGGGACAGGGAGAGACAGTGCCGACACTGCGCACCCAGGCCTCACAGCTCACCTGCTGCCACCGGTGTGTCTCCAACCACGTGCTGGTACACACTGCAGTCCACCAGGTCCATCATCTGAAACAGAGTCCACAGCCAATGATGGCAGAGTACATATCATTGCACACGGCAACATCGCTTGGCCGCCCCTGCGCACACAGGCTGCTGCACCCCAGCCCCTCCCGCCGCCCAGCGGGGATTGCCCGCCACTGCACACCCAGGCCTCACTGCTCACCTTCCGCCGCCGGCGTGTCTCCAAGAGGGCCCACCACGTGGCGGTGCAAGCTCCAAGCCCGGGTCCCGCGACCTTGGCAGCCTCCACATCACGCATCCCCGCACCGCGGTCCACCAGGTCGCACACTTGATTCTGGGTCTTGATTTTGCAATGGCAGAGATCATATCAGTGCACACGTCATCATCGCAGGCTGCACACCCGCTCAGCTCTATAGGTGCCACTAACTCTGTGAACCGCGAGGCAACGCCACGCGACGGTAGGCCCACGCTGCCCGCTGGCTCAGGCCTACACTGCGGTCCACCAGGTCGCACACTTGATTCTGGGGCTTGATATTGCAATGGCAGAGACCATATCAGTGCACACGGCATCATCGCAGGCTGCACACCCGCTCAGCACTTCAGGTGCCCCCACCTCAGTGCACAGAAAGTCACCGTCCCGAGGCAGTAGGCCCGTGCCGGCTGCAGTGTAACCGGTGCCACCGACTCCGTGCAACGCAAGTCATGGACCCTATATGATTGAGTCTCGTCATATGGCAGGCGGACGCAGCCATGTCACCTCAGGCAGTGGGGAAGAACTGGGACAAGTTGTGTCGTCGTCCCCCCCTTTATACGTAAGCCGAGTGGGCTGGCTCTGCGTACGCCAGGCCAGCGTAGGGGTGTGAACAAATATCCCTGGCTTCTGGGCGTGGTTCATATCTGGGATGCACAGGAAACCAACTGATGCGTGTGTCTCTGTTGCTGTGTCTGCGCCACACGGCCCGCAATCAACAATGTTGCAATGTTGCATGCACCCGGAGGGCGTCCGCGCACTAAGGGATTGTACAAGGAGCGCAAGGCCGCTCGGGGTCTTGGCTCATACATGCCAACTGTTGTGTGTGTTCATCGCTTTTGGTGCACCATAAGCCCAAGGCCTAGCCTCAATTGCAGCGCGAAAGCCACATCACATTCCCAAGATACAAGCAGTAGTCAGACTAACATTAGGGATGAAAGCCCCTTTGTCTCAATACAGAAGGCGGAAGGACATCTGCACCTCCGACCTTGGAATTGCATGCGGCAGGCACCTCCTGAGAGAGGTACCATGGCAGATGATGACGACTCCCACACTACACACAACGCTAATGAAAGATCAACGTATCCACACCCCACACACAGAAGTCCTTGCTCGAGGTACTCCTGCATGGAATGGCCTTGACACTTACGTACAGGACAACCCATACGTCCAAACTTTGCACACTCATACGACTCATTGCTCTGAGCTGTGGCATATCATCCACATAACACCCGCAGGTCAGAAGAGTGCCGGTTCTACGGGAGCAAACAACGCAATGTCAGAACATCCCGGGCTCATGCACAACGCCTGTCACGTGGAACTGTACCGTGACTGTATGCTGCATTTGTTGGGGGCACTGCCACTGGCAGTGTTGCGCATCAGTTACCGTTTGAGCTTCCGTCTTTCGTACGTCACCTGCGTCCAGCCCTGGTTCCACTGTCGATCATGCATATTCGAGTGGCCCATGGATGTCTGCCTATCCAACACAATGGTAGCTGAACTGGATTATGACATTTGTGTGCACCCCCTGTTGGACCACGACCAGGAGTGTAACCGTGATACCCGTTCATGGGATGCCTTCGTATTTGGCGTATGTGCTGACAGTTGGGCATGTGAGATTGCGCAATTCCTCGTGTGCAGTGACCACATCGAAGCGCTCCCCTATTGGGCTGTGTTGCGGATTGGTGAAACGGCATGGATGGAGCACATCTCTCCGGACCAGCTAATGGATTGGCTCGCCCCCGTGTTCGTTGAAGTCGACAACGACGTAGTCTTGGAACTGATTGCCCATGAAGCTGCGCTCGCTTTCATGGACGAGTAACTACGTTCCTGCAGCCACAAAAGATTGTAACCCATAGCACAGGTCCCAACACCCTTTTGCATCTTGGAGAAATGGACACATATCCCACCATAACAGTGGACATGGCTGCATTCGCCTGGACTCAGAATGCATGTGCGTGCAAGACTGCGGGTTGACACACACCTGTGCAAGGTGAGTGGACAGCGGCGCCTGGCAGCGTTCCTCAACCTGACACACCGCTGGAGGGAGAGTACACACATGGCAATGTAGTACTACATGTGACCTTGTTGGACTCCTTCACCTGCTCACTGTCAGCAGATCAGACAGTCAGCGCAGTCCGGTGGTACAGGACTATGCATATCCCATGGGCTGTGAGTGGTGTCCCCTGACACGGTGCAATGAGCATTCGCCAAACACCACATGACTCGTCCAGCAAGGCAAGGTGGGCTGAGACCGTTGGCATCTGTAATGATTGGTGTTCATTTGTGCCTCCCCATGTCTTGCACCTCTACATGTTCCTTTGCTGCCTGTTAGTGTATGATGCATTGGTCTGCATGTTGTGGCCCTTGTCTTGCCCGTACTGACACGCACATGCTAATAAATTGTACGCAACTTCACTAGTGTTCAACTGTGATGAGTGTTGATTAGCATGCCAAATCGTGTGCCTCAATGAGCATTGTCCGTACACAGGGAGGGACTGACTGACGCATTTCACTTAGGGGTGGGTCCCTATTGCCAGCTCCACCTCTGTGAGCCAGACATTGTGGTTGGGAGAGTTGCTGGTAGACCTGTGCGCTTACGTGTCTTCAGCAATGTGAGTATGGTGTCCAACTTCTTGCCATGTGGATCAATGTGTTCCATCAAACCAGGCTGTGTCCACACAGTTGAGTGTGTGTAGGTATGCGAAGAGATGTTCTGTTGTCATATGTGACGTGGGACACTACTTTAAGCCTCCTACCGACTTTGACATTTTTGAAAACACAGCCCTATTTAATACATGGACGTGGGGCTACGTTGGGGGGTTGCGAGATTGTTGTTCATGATCAATGAGGCCAATGCTAGTTCACACCTTCACAGTCATCTAATTGGCCATGTGTGTCACGGTCAAACATGCGCATTGATGTCATTTCCCAGGGTGTACCGTTTTGTGCAATCAATGTCCCCACAGTCATCCATACTGTTATACTTGATTGAACATAGACATGACACATCTGTGTGATTAGGAATGTTTTATTCACATCCTGTGTAGTGTCGGAGCTGGAGCAGTACATGGCCGTGCACACCCCCACATTACATGGTTGCCCAGTGGAGGTCCAAACAGAGTCCTTTAGGGGATGACAAGTTAATCGGTAGAGGAAGGGTTGAGTCCGCAGCCTGTTTGCTGTGTCATTGGTAACCAGAGCAGATATGGCAGTCCATGTCGGGGTCCAGGTGAATGTCGCAGAGTGTTCCGGGGGTCAGTGGAAGGTGTTGTACCAGGGCATGATGCAGAGGGCTGTACCAAGCAGAAACAGGCCATATGGGGGGGATGAATGCTACAACCTCCTTTTTGACACAGAGTCATTAACATCCACATCTTCGTCCTCTGATATGTCTTCTGTGTCAGGTGTGCCAGGTGTGTGTGGTGGTGTTATGGCTGCATCACTGTGTGCCACTGACACATCAGGGGGCGGAGGTGGTATGGCTGCATCTCTGTGTGCCACTGACACATCAGGGGGCGGAGGTGGTATGCCTGCATCACTGTGTGCCACTGACACATCAGGGGGCGGAGATGTGTGTGTCGAAGTTCCTGCAGCAGTCATCTGGGACAGGCTCTGTGGCAGCAATGGCAAGATGAGGATCTGCAGGGCATGGTAGATCCCAGCTACATCTCGCTGGTGTTCAGCCGTGGCAGCCATCCTTCCTGCCTGCATCCGCTCCATGTTCTCCATTGTCCTGCGCATCTGTGCCAACTCTGTGCTGTCGTCGCTGGAGCCTCTCTGACTAGACAGTTCTTGTATCCGAGTAATGGCTCCAGCGAGGTCAGCCAAGGATTGTTGTAGGGCATGGAGCGGACTGTGGGTGTCCGTTAGGGACTGTAAGTGGTCCCTGATAGGACTAAGACACCCACGTATGGCATCTAGTTTGGCTGCCATGAGGTCGAAACCCACCCGCACCTGTTCAGCCAGCCCCTCTGGCAGTCTGACACACGGCGTTGGAATGCCATGTGTTCTTCGGTGAGGTGCTGGGAGCCAGCCGTGGTGGTGGGTGCTTCCTGCTGTGTGGTCTGTGCAGGGGGTGGGATCACCTCGATGCAGCTGGGCTGCCCTGCTCCTGGAGGTGGGGTGCGGAGGCTGTCCATGAGCCGTTGGAGGGTGTCGGAGCAGATGGCCAGGGGGTCCTCCTCATCATCACTGAAGAGATGTATGGTCTGCTCTGCAGGAGGTGTTGATTGTCCCTCTGCAATGTGAAGGGGAGATGCAGGTTAACAGTGTGTTCCATGTATGTGCATGCATTGTACATGTTTACATACAGACTGCATGACAATGTACATTGTGACTGTTTTGGAGGAGCTGGGTATTTGATGGGAGACAGTGGACATTTCGACTACATGACGGATGTGAGGTTGTACTCGTACATTATCATCTGACAGTTTCCTGCTATGCCTGATGTGGTTGGCCAGTTTCTACGCACATGCGGCACCAGTTGTGTCCTCTGTTCTGTGGTGTAGGTGTGGCACTTTGTACCACATTGTCATCAATGTCGATGTGCTGTGATTGCTATGGGTGTGTGCTGCATTGTGGGAGAGTCGCCCCTGCAGCTCTGATTTAGCGGCCCCTTATCCCTTTGAGGCGGTGTGCCTTTGACTTGTGTGCTATTACGGTGCTGAGATGTTGGCGACTTGGGTCATTTGTGCTCTTGGAAGGATTTTGGACTCTTGTGCATTGTTTGTCTGCAGAAGTGTTGACGTCAGGGGTTGTATGTGCATGTGGATGTGTCAGGGTATGACCTGATCCTTTGAGGATGTTATCCACACTGGGCCACCTCAGTGTTGTGGCGTGCACCATGTCATGTATTTTGACTGCAGCCATGCTATTGGTCATGCTGTGTCACTTGCATTGTCAGTGTGGCTCACAGAGCCGCTGCTTTGCTGGGTTCAGCACATGTGCATGGGTGGGTTGTGAGATTGGTGAGGGGGGGCATTTGTGCACATGGTGGACAGGGGCCTACATGGTGTTTCTATGTGTGCTGCAGTGTGCCAAGGCCATCAGGGACATGTTCCACAGTCATTGTGGGTGTGCATTGTGCTACACATAATTGTGCATGTGTGCCATTGTGCCCGTCTCCCCCGTCCCCCCAGTCCCTAGTCTTTACTCACCCTGTTGCTGTTGGGTCAGGTCATATCGAGCAGTGTCTGGACCCCCAACTCCTTGCACCGTCTCCGCACTGATGACTGTGGCCACCATTTCCTCCAGCTCATCCAGCTCCTCCTGTGGCGCAGGACTCCCACCTCCAGTCGCCGTTGCTGACTTCCAGTTGGCAGCGAGTTTCTGCTTGGTTTGGCTTTTCACATCATGCCAGCGCCTCTTGACCTCCTCCATTGACCTCCTCAACACTCCGACTGCATTCACGTTGTTCACGATGGGCTGCCATATTTCCGTTTGTGTTGCCGATGACACAGTGGAGGTGACGAACAGTTGTTGGTAGTGTTCTGTCACCTCCGTGACGATGATCCGGTTTTCCTGCGGACTGAACCCCGTCTTCCTCTTCCTCTTCTCCTTGCCCTTCCCCGGCCCCGGGGTTCCTGGATGGTCATCTGTGGGGCTTGTGGGGTTCGCGTTGTCCTCTGCACTCGGTCCGGGTGCGTCCATGGTGCTACGCAGTTACATTTTTTTTTCTCTGCTTTTATATTGCATTCTCACGCATGAAGCGTGGGAATCGCAGGCCTGTGCTGGTTTTCGCTTATTTTTGTATCGCCATTGGGGACATCACCACGTTTTTTGCGTTTCGCATTTTTTCGGCGTCACGTTAATTTTAACGCGGGCTTTTGTCGCGTTATCATGAGACTATTGCATGGTGCCGCCGGGTTGGGAATACTGCATTAACACAGTGTTATTTTCCCGCAATAGACTGCGATGTGAGAATTTGCTTTAAGCGAATTTGGCGATAGTTAACACACGTTCTTGAGAATATCCCCCATAGTGTTTAGGGCAGGTGATAATTTTGAAACATGAAGGACACCATTGGATGGGGAAATCTACCCCCAATTACTTATTAGAACTGGAAACCGTCTGTCACAGAAGCCTGGAAATATTATATTCCATGAATGTGAGGATTATGCTTGTTCAAAGCTTGCTTACCATCAAAGTAGCTGTATTGATCATAGCTTGGAAGTACAATTGTTTACACATGGATTCCTTTGAACAATCTGTTAACTTCTTAGTATCCCATAATTTAGCCCATATGCAGTAGGTTTTGGTTAGCATAGTGCCTCTGTCAAAATGGGCCATATATCTATAATAGTTGATATTCGCCTCTGCCACGGTCCATTGAACCCATCATGTCAGCATTGATGAAGTGATTGAGAACAGGGTGTATGAGAAATATCTATAGCTGTCATTCTCCTCTGGGTCTCGACTCTCTTGCCGAATCGTCATATGTTTTCAAGCATTTGACCACTCATAATTGTGGATTTACAGAAAAACTTTGAGAAAAAATGGGTTGAGTTCATCCTATAACAAACATGACTCCCCTCTGAAGTAGAAACCTTACCATCTAAACCTAGGGACTTACATCTAAAACCTTTCCATCATGATACCAAACATAGGAACATTATAGTTTTGCCAATAATTGTTTCCTGGCTAACTCTTTATTAGCCAGCATTCTAATCAAGAGTCAAATTTCCACACTGACATTCCAAAGATGGGATTCAGGAGAAATTGAAAATCTAATGCCATGCAGTAATTTTCAAGTCAGAGGTTTTTCTCCTACTGGATTTCCCTAAAATAGGAATGTGTCCTACTGAAATGGCTGATCTATAAGTGTTTTTATGACTTGTATGCTAAGCTTTCATCTGCAAATTGCATCAGGAATTTGGGATTATTTACTACATCTGTCCCTATGAAATCCAGGAAAATTTAGAAACATCAACTGAATCATGCTGTCCAAGATCACCTTTATCCCTTGTGATTGTCCAAAGTTCATGCTTAGTTGATGTAGCATCCTAATCTAACCAAAATCGTCCATTTTATCAGCTGTCACAGACCAGATTGCCCAAAGCGATACTGAAGTCCCAGGGGATTCACCAAAATGGACAGATGTTGGGGTAGAAGACAATTGGAAAACGCAAGAAAGTTCCAGATGGACCGGACATCAAACTTGCATAATGTCATTAAGTCTATATTACTGAGGGTATGGAAGGATGTGGACAAAGCGTCTGTTCCTAGATTTCTTAGCAAGAAGTATCTATTGGAAGACTTTGAGGAAACTTTTCCACAAATACTAAAGGTTAATATCATTCTCACTTCCATGATATCAACTTCTTGTATGGCTTCAAATGAATCCACACTTAAAAATCCTAAGGAAGATTCTACCATTTCTCCCAATGGAGCTGAGGAAAACTGTTGTGGTTGCTCTTGTACTATCTCGCATCGACTATTGCAATGCCCTCTATCTAGGGATTGATAAGCGACAACTGACTAAGCTGCAATCCCTTCAGAATGCTGCTGCCCGGACATTACTTAACATCCCTAAATTCAAACATATTTCTGGGGCCATTAGGAGCCTTCACTGGCTCCCTGTTAAGCAGCGTGTCGAATTCAAGGCTCTCTGCCTGGTCCACAAAACTCTGTATGGTAAGGGTCCTATGGCGTACCGCAAGTTCTTCCAATGGTACTGTCCAGGACGCTCATTAAGATCTGCTAATCAATCCTTGGTTAAAACTCCGAAATGGAGGAAAGCCAGATGGGGTGGCAGATGCATTTCATATTTGGCCCCTAAACTTTGTAACAGGTTGCCGTTGGATATTAGATCTCAACCTACGCTTTCCAAATTCCGTAGCCTTGTAAAAACTTGGCTTTTTCCAGTTTAGTAGAGGAGCTTGTACTTATGGACTCCCCTGTTCTCCTATGTTTCTCCAGCGCCAAGACGCCTCGGCAATCGAGCGCTATATAAAACCCTCACTCACTCACTCACTCTGATCTACTGGATAAAAAAGTGGATGCAGCACTTAAAAGATGTTATGCTGCTGCAAACAACGCTACCAGAGTCAATACTTAGGCGGCTTACATCACTCAAGTCTTGTTAAAGGACTTTTATTCAGCGTCTCAATGCCTACAAGCCAATGAGGATCCTACCCTGCTATTGCCTATGGTGGAGCAATTAACTCAATTTATGTCAGACACCACTTTTGATGGATTATGGGTCTCATCATCAGTAGCAGGAGCAGCTATTACAGGTCGTCAATCTCTGTGGCTTAAACCTTGGAAGTTGGAGTCCAGCCAGAAGTCTTAACTCTATAAATTACCATTCCTTGGTGGCAAGCTTTTTGGTCCTGATTTGGATGAACCAGTGCCAAAAGTGGCTGATGAGAAGAAGATCGTGAAGCCCTTTAAGTTTGGTCCAATGCAAAAACCTTTCTTCCGTATTATCATGCCCCTCCTAAAAAAATCTAATCTGGATAGTACGGACTGTAAAAACTTGTCCGATTTCTCTGCTTCGCTGTCCAACAAAGATTCTTGAGAAGCACCTTAATGTCCATTTGATGGAAATTGCAGAACAGCAGCATTGACTAAATAATTCTCAGTTCGGCTTCAGGAAACATCATGGAACAGAAACCGGTCTGATCTCAGCCACAGACTGCATCAAGCGGCTAGTGGATGAAGGACAGGGTGTGGCTCTGATACTCTTGGCTCTATCAGCGGCATTTGATACCATCTCGCCTTTGCTGCTGTTGGATGGACTCCAAGGTTTGGGTATCTCTCATCAAGTATATATACACACAAGGGGGGCCTGAGGAGATTTAATGGACCAGCAAGGGCACACTCCCCAATTAAAGACTCAATAACACACACAGAGCCCTCGGGTCTGACGTTACGAAGTGATAGTCAAGGAGTAGGAACAACTATTCTAGTGGGGGGTTTCCCTTTTAAGGGCGGTTTCCCTCACACACCAGAGGTGTCATGCTTCATCATGGGGAATCCTCCTCGCATCATGAAGCCTGGTCATGATGCGGGCTACGACCCCCTCGCTACGAGGGAGGAGCTCAGGGATGTTTTCAAGTACGAGGGGTACTCCTAAAACCCAATGTGAGCATGTGTATGATGGGAGACGTACAGTGCTGATGGATTGGTGGTTAAAACTAGCTACAAGGTTAGCCTGATGCAATTTATTATTGCTACCCTGTGCTAGGGTTAAAAACAAATGACGTGTAGTGCTGCTGCAGACATTAGATGCAGTCGCACTGAGTAGTGATCAACATGTTTCAGCCTAAGACCAAGACAGTGTCGTGGCTTTCATCAGGATCTCTATTAAAGCTACTGCTGTGTGTGGGTGAGAAAAGAAAATAGAAAATGCAAAATTAGCAACGCTTCAGCGTGTTAAATGGAAAATACTAAACCAGTGATCCAGCGGTTCAACGGATTCACCAGTAGCACCTGTGGATAAGACATAAAAAACAGACCGCGCTATAATGTCAGTATAGTAAAGTGCTGTGCAGTTGTCCCACATGTAGATATATCAACGTTACAGAAATAAACATCAACTAAAATGGTTCATGCAATAGTCACAAGTCTATTGTGTAACAGAGGATGTATGGTAACTATGGACATATTATGCCGTTTCCTATGTGTAGCGTCACTCACCTAAAAAAGTCAGGTTCCGTGCCACATCCGTCCTTGGCTAATACCCTAAGGTACACACGCCCGTCAAACTGAATAAGTAGAGGTTGTGGCGTTAAAAAGAAGAAGAGATGCCCCAAGTTTAAAAATGACAAGCATTAAAAATTATAGAATATAACAATGAGTGAAGCGGAGACCAAACCCTGTTCTCTAGTGTGGTAAGGTAATAGTTCTTTAAAAGGAAGAGAATGTGGCAATCTGTCTATCCCGAAAAAAACATGCATGGTTATTAGCATGGGGATGCATGCTCAGGTTGTCATATATGGATTGCTGTGAGACAGCACGTGTAGTTCGTTATAGAGATACCGGCTATGGAGGGCCGAAGGGAAGGAGGGGCCTCTAAGTAATGTGCCGGTGTAAAAGCGACAAACCGCTGTATCAGTATGTAGCAATTTAGCAGAACTGTAGGCTCACGGGACGTGAGGGCAGCAGCTGTTAAAGAAAGCTTTAGACGTGTGAGTACTGAAACAGTGACGAGCTGGTGATAAGTGCAAGTGGCGCTCTAGGGTGTAAAGAGCAGCGTGCGTGCTATGGACTCGTAAGAGAGTAGTCCTTTTCGATTAAAAGTCCTTACTCAGGGAGGCATCCAAGTGAGATGAAATAGATTGCCTGGCCAGTAGAGTATGCCCCAAACTGCAATAAACATGTCATGTGTGTCCCGAAATGGAGAAACGGTGTGTAAATTAGATGGAATTAAACAGAGTATCGGGAGATGCCCGAGCCCGTGTGCAGCATCGTAAGTTAAATTGCCAGTACTCACCGCTTAAGTTATAGAGGTGAATGGTGCTAAATATAGGTTGCGCTGTAGGGTGTGCAGAACAGTGCGCGTACTATGGACTCGTGAGAGTAGTCCTACTCTTTTGAAAGTCCTCACTCAGGGAGGCATCCAAATTAGATTGAATAGATCGGCTGGGCGATCGAATATGTCCCAGTCTGCAATAAACATGCTGTGTGTGCCCCGAAATTGAGAAACGGCGTGTAACATAGATCGTGTTGCAGCCAAACAGAGTATCAGGAGAAGCCAGTGAGCAGTATCGTTAGTTAAATCACCAGCACTTACCGCTTAAGTTACAGCGGAGAAAGCAGTGGTGTGTGTCCAGGGACAGGACCCGCAGGGAATGCTGGCTTGAACAAGTCAGTGAAGTATCCAGCGCATTCCCGGTGGCCTCGCGGCCCCTTCCTGGAACCGGCTCTGGGCATGCCGGGAAGGGTAGTTTGCCCAGGCCCGAAGGGCGGAAGTGCAGCGCAGATAGAGTCCCAATGGTTGGTGGTACTTGTAGTTAATACTATATGTATGCTGAAGGAAGTGCTCACCAAACATTTCTTAGAAATGAATCATCATGCGGACACCATGAGATGGACAGTGTTAGATAAACCTAATCTTCACCCTACCACACCCAACTTAACAAAAAGACTGTTGAGGATTGAACAGAGATGGGTATTCAGGCTGGGTACCTCTGAGAATGGGCTGAATGATGATATACCGTTGTTGGCACTGTCCTAGTTACCTACCCATGGGTAGTTCCTCGCCAGCTCCACATCTATCTACACCCAACACCACCTTGAGCCTCACGCAGCTTCACGCTCCATGTTCTCCATACATTCGATCAACGAGCCAATACCAGTGCTCCTTCGTAACCAACAGAGGGTAGCCGATGAGCCCCAACACCCATATTCGTGCTCATGGCCTCCTTACGTCTTCCTGAAATCAGGCACTATCCCGCCTTTGACCTAATATAGGGCTAGCACCAGCGC